>CM049830.1:32491406-32601406 GCA_027422435.1 Schizopygopsis pylzovi
TCAGAGGTCTCGGAGAGGGACTCGCTGGCTGAATCAGCTGCTGCAGGTCGCGTGTCCTCATCAGCCCTCTGTGCTTCTCCACACTCCTCCGCCTGCTGCGGGGAAAACAGAGGAATCATATTCCAGACAACTAAGAGACATTATTATAACACGGCTCATTGGGAGGTTTGATTATGATCCGTTGCATTCTGAGATCAGATATTTTTGTATAAATTATGCTAACTGTATAACTTTATCTTCAGCCAATGATTTCTTGCCGTTTCATGTCTTGTATCACTCTACACTCTTATTGTTCTCACATAAAATCATTTCAACTCAAATCTTACATTTGAATGCATACATTTCATGCCCGTTTATGTATATATTTTAATTTAAATCATAAATTAGGTAATTTAAGTTTATGATCAGTTTTATGTTCTCTTTAGAGCTGCATTTATTTGATTAAAAACACATGTAATATGGTGAAATAATATTACTATTTCTATGTAAATGTATTGTAAAATGTATTTTATTCCTTTGATCAAAGCTGTATTTTCAGCATCACTTCTTCAGTGTCACATGATCATCAGAAATCATAATAATATGCCGATTTGCTGCTCAAGAAACATTTCTGATTATTATCAATATGTTGAAAACCGTTGTGCAACTGAATATTTTGGTGGAAACCGTGATACATTTAATTTTTCAGGATTCTTTAATGAATAGAAACAGCAATTATTTCATATAAAAATATTTTGTAATATTATAAATGTCTTTGATTTTTTTAATGCATCATTGCTGAATAAAACTAATTCTTAAAAATTTAATAAAATGAAACGTTAATTTTCTTTCATATTGAAACATTTCGAATTGCAAATTTCCCGCAAAAACCTACCCGATGATCAAATTAGAAAACATTATTATAAATCAGGGGTTCTCAAAGTTTACATTCAAAGGTCCGAATCTGAATTATCATCAACGTTAAAAGGCCCGAAATAATTGTTATTAAAAAACTTGTTTTTATAAACATGCGTATAACCTTATATAACAATTCAACTTGATATATGCTTAATTATCATATTTATGACGTCATCAGGTCGTACTTGCGTTTACGAAAATTAACCATAGTTTTATACAAATAAAAAAACAAATAAACATTTGGTTACTATTAAACCATGATAACCACAAATGAACCATGGTCTTGCTACACTAACCATAGTTTAACCATTGTATTTGTAGTAAAACTGGTTATATAAATTGTAATCAATATGCAAAAGAAAAAATTGAATTTTTACTACACTTTTATTATAATAAAACCATTGGTTATTTTGCATAAGGGTTACTCAACAGTACTGCATTTTATACACCTAAATGCCCAATAAAGCAGTTCTCATTTAGGCCTACATATTTAATGTTTCTGAAATAGTGCTTCAATGTAACCTGCAGTCCCTTCAACTGAATTGACAAAATCTTTTAAATATATATTTCATGGAGCACAAACGTCCGAACTATGTTCATATTTCAACCCTTTACAGATGAACTACACTCATGTTCATACGTCAGACAGTCAACAGTGAGAGGTTTTAGGAAACGCTGTTTTGTACTCGTTCATTCACAAGTCTGCTGCGGTTCGGTTCGGTTCTTTGAATACGCTGCTAACTCTGCCGGTGGCGAAAGACTGCGTCGGGGGGGGGGGGGGCGAAACCGGTGACATTATTCTACTGAATGAAATCTAAGGTTTATCCAAAATGTCGCTAGTTGCTATGTGCTTTGTCTTACAAAAGTCTCTGTAATCACTGCAACACTGGTTCATGCGCCCGTGTGTGTGTGTGTGTGTGTGTGTGTGTGTGTGTGTGTGTGTGTGTGTGTGCGTGTGTGCCACGCACACCGCACGGAGGTATGAGTGATACGAGTGCACTTGAAATATCAAGTGGTGGCGGGTCCGGATTGAATTCCCTCCCAGTCCGGACTTTGAGAAGCCCTGTTATAAACTAACCGATGTGAATCGGCCTAAACTAAGGCCATAGTTTTGAGCACTGCCTGGTTATGTACTTGCTCAAATATTGATATTGGATCATTTTTAACCAAAATAAGTTACAGACTGCAGCTTTAATGTGATAACTTCATCATTAAACAAATGCAATGTATTTCTTCAGGCGTGGTTTCAAAGATTGCTGATAATTACCTCAGTGTTAGGCTCTTTTTTCTTGGACTCTGCTTCTCTGTCTGACGTACAGATGTGTGCTGATGCTCTGGCTGCGTCCTCCACCTCAGGACACAGGCTGGTCTGCCGAGACGCTGTTCCTGCAGCCGTTGAGTACTGAGCAGCGATGTTAGACAGCTGAAGCCTGTGCGACTGCTGGCGACTCAGTGAGACGTAGTGGAAGTTGTGCTGCTCTGCGTTCAGCAGGTATCCAGGGAGCGATAACCTCTTGAACTCCTGCAGCGAGGAAGCAGGGACGTGTTATTAAACAGCAGGGCAGAACATAATCTTGTTCCGGACCTTTCCTGGGGAGTCTTATCACTACTAATAGAGGTCATGAGTTCAAACCTCTTGAAACTTTTCCAGCGACTGCTCGGGACCGAATACGAACTGCAGGGGAACGAGCTCACTGTGGCACTGCGGGCGTCCGCTGGAGCGACACACGTGCTCCAACACTTTCTGCAGCGTGGAGGAGCTGATAACAGACGAGTGCCGTAGAGCGGAGACGATCTCGTCCTCCAATAGCCATCGGATCTGAAACAGTCACAGACAGGGTTATTCAATTATACAGTATACACATACATATATGTGACCCTGGAGCACAAAACCAGTCATAAGGGTCAATTCTTCCAAATGAGATTTATACATAATATGCATATGAAAGCTGAATAAACAAGCTTTCCATTTATGTATGGTTTGTTATGATAGGATAATATTTGGCCGAGATACAACTATTTGAAAATCTGGAATCTGCAAAAAAATCTAAATTTGAGAAAATCATCTTTAATCAAAATTTAAGTTTTTATATTTTTGCAGTAGTAAATTTACTAAATATATTCATGGGACATGATCTTTACTTAATGTCCTAATTATTATTTTTGATTTTTGTTTAGTTTTAGTATGAAAATAACTGAAATAATAAAAAACGAAATACTAAAAACGAGAAACATACTAAAAAAAAAAACTAATAAAATGACTAAAAACATTCATAATATTAATGAAAACCAATAGATTATTAATGATACTAAAATAATGCTTGTCAGAAACAGAAAAAACTATATTTTAAACAGAGTGATCCTCCTTTTGCAATAATAAACTGTCTGAACTTTCATTCATATTTCATAAACTGTGCTTTCATTACTGGATCAATGTTAAATAATTGTGTAACACCTTAAATAAGGCTCCATTCGTTACCATTAACTACATTATTTATAATCATTATTCATCATTTAGTTAACTCATTATTTATGAATCAACAATGCAACTTTATACTTTATTACAAGCATTAATGAATCACTGCTAATTGCAACATTTACCAATGGATTGTAAAAATAAAAAGTTGAGTCTGGAAATATTATTTTATGAAATTGAGCTAACAAGAAATAACAATAAATAGTTATATTTTATGAACAAATTTTAACAAATGTTAATAAATACTACAAAAAAAGTATTTCTCACTATTAGTTAACGTTGGCAATGCATTACTAGTGGAACAATTATTATTATTTAACGTTGTAATACTTTTACATCATTTCAAATATTATTATTATTATTAAAGAATAAAATGCTTATTTTCACTCTCACCTCATCCATAGTAGCTAAAACAGCCATTTTGTGCAGAATAGGAAGTTTGGACAGAGGATCTCCAGACATACTGCAGAAGATGATCAAATCAGTTATTACTCAAGATATTTGTCTACAGAAGATGTCTGCTGAGCTCTGAACGCTCACCTTTCCACACCGACCCCGCGCAGGCCGTCCAGATTAGCCATGAGCTCCTCGTCCGAGCGATAGGAGGAGGGTTGTCCAGGGGAGCGGGTCAGAGACACGCTGCTCTCAGACGTGTACCTGCAGTACATGTACAGAGACGATTCAGGATCACGCTAGCTGTTTGATGCTTTCCGCTTCACAGGCACTGACCTGTTGTGTCGGCAGTCAGGAGTCATGACCTCGATGTCCAGAGGTAACGTGAGCACGAAGATATCAAGTGTGACCGATAACTCGTTCAGATCCACCGACTGAAGACTCTCGGCGTTCTCGAGACAGGTAATGACTTCACCTGCAAACGACATTCGGATATCCTCCAACATTACTGAACTTACATGAGCCAGGTCATTACTAATCAGAGGGAGAAAACCAAATCAATATATATGGTTCATCCCCTCTAACCAATGAGGGAGAAAACCAAATCAATATATATATGGTTCATCCCCTCTAACCAATGATGGAGAAAACCAAATCAATATATATGTTTCATCCCCTCTAACCAATGATGGAGAAAACCAAATCAATATATATGTTTCATCCCCTCTAACCAATGAGGGAGAAAACTCAGTATATATGTTTCATCCCCTCTAACCAATGATGGAGAAAACCAAATCAATATATATGTTTCATCCCCTCTAACCAATGATGGAGAAAACCAAATCAATATATATGTTTCATCCCCTCTAACCAATGATGGAGAAAACCAAATCAATATATATGGTTCATCCCCTCTAACCAATGATGGAGAAAACCAAATCAATATATATGTTTCATCCCCTCTAACCAATGATGGAGAAAACCAAATCAATATATGTGTTTCATCCCCTCTAACCAATGAGGGAGAAAACCAAATCAATATATATGTTTCATCCCCTCTAACCAATGATGGAGAAAACCAAATCAATATATATGGTTCATCCCCTCTAACCAATGATGGAGAAAACCAAATCAATATATATGTTTCATCCCCTCTAACCAATGATGGAGAAAACCAAATCAATATATATGGTTCATCCCCTCTAACCAATGATGGAGAAAACCAAATCAATATATATGGTTCATCCCCTCTAACCAATGAGGGAGAAAACCAAATCAATATATATGGTTCATCCCCTCTAACCAATGATGGAGAAAACCAAATCAATATATGTGTTTCATCCCCTCTAACCAATGATGGAGAAAACCAAATCAATATATATGTTTCATCCCCTCTAACCAATGATGGAGAAAACCAAATCAATATATATGTTTCATCCCCTCTAACCAATGATGGAGAAAACCAAATCAGTATATGTGTTTCATCCCCTCTAACCAATGATGGAGAAAACCAAATCAATATATATGTTTCATCCCCTCTAACCAATGATGGAGAAAACCAAATCAATATATATGTTTCATCCCCTCTAACCAATGATGGAGAAAACCAAATCAATATATATGTTTCATCCCCTCTAACCAATGATGGAGAAAACCAAATCAATATATATGTTTCATCCCCTCTAACCAATGATGGAGAAAACC
Organism: Schizopygopsis pylzovi; assembly: GCA_027422435.1. Classification (NCBI taxonomy): domain Eukaryota; kingdom Metazoa; phylum Chordata; class Actinopteri; order Cypriniformes; family Cyprinidae; genus Schizopygopsis; species Schizopygopsis pylzovi. The sequence goes on from CM049830.1 coordinate 32,496,877, forward strand.
AAATCAATATATATGTTTCATCCCCTCTAACCAATGATGGAGAAAACCAAATCAATATATATGTTTCATCCCCTCTAACCAATGAGGGAGAAAACCAAATCAATATATATGTTTCATCCCCTCTAACCAATGATGGAGAAAACCAAATCAATATATATGTTTCATCCCCTCTAACCAATGATGGAGAAAACCAAATCAATATATATGTTTCATCCCCTCTAACCAATGATGGAGAAAACCAAATCAATATATATGTTTCATCCCCTCTAACCAATGATGGAGAAAACCAAATCAATATATATGTTTCATCCCCTCTAACCAATGATGGAGAAAACCAAATCAATATATATGTTTCATCCCCTCTAACCAATGATGGAGAAAACCAAATCAATATATATGTTTCATCCCCTCTAACCAATGATGGAGAAAACCAAATCAATATATATGGTTTCATCCCCTCTAACCAATGATGGAGAAAACCAAATCAATATATATGTTTCATCCCCTCTAACCAATGATGGAGAAAACCAAATCAATATATATGTTTCATCCCCTCTAACCAATGAGGGAGAAAACCAAATCAATATATATGTTTCATCCCCTCTAACCAATGATGGAGAAAACCAAATCAATATATATGTTTCATCCCCTCTAACCAATGATGGAGAAAACCAAATCAATATATATGTTTCATCCCCTCTAACCAATGAGGGAGAAAACCAAATCAATATATATGTTTCATCCCCTCTAACCAATGATGGAGAAAACCAAATCAATATATATGTTTCATCCCCTCTAACCAATGATGGAGAAAACCAAATCAATATATATGTTTCATCCCCTCTAACCAATGATGGAGAAAACCAAATCAATATATATGTTTCATCCCCTCTAACCAATGATGGAGAAAACCAAATCAATATATATGTTTCATCCCCTCTAACCAATGATGGAGAAAACCAAATCAATATATATGTTTCATCCCCTCTAACCAATGATGGAGAAAACCAAATCAATATATATGTTTCATCCCCTCTAACCAATGAGGGAGAAAACCAAATCAATATATATGTTTCATCCCCTCTAACCAATGATGGAGAAAACCAAATCAATATATATGTTTCATCCCCTCTAACCAATGATGGAGAAAACCAAATCAATATATGTGTTTCATCCCCTCTAACCAATGATGGAGAAAACCAAATCAATATATATGGTTCATCCCCTCTAACCAATGAGGAGAAAACCAAATCAATATATATGTTTCATCCCCTCTAACCAATGATGGAGAAAACCAAATCAATATATACGTTTCATCCCCTCTAACCAATGATGGAGAAAACCAAATCAATATATATGTTTCATCCCCTCTAACCAATGAGGGAGAAAACCAAATCAATATATATGTTTCATCCCCTCTAACCAATGATGGAGAAAACCAAATCAATATATATGTTTCATCCCCTCTAACCAATGATGGAGAAAACCAAATCAATATATATGGTTCATCCCCTCTAACCAATGATGGAGAAAACCAAATCAATATATATGGTTCATCCCCTCTAACCAATGATGGAGAAAACCAAATCAATATATATGTTTCATCCCCTCTAACCAATGATGGAGAAAACCAAATCAATATATATGTTTCATCCCCTCTAACCAATGATGGAGAAAACCAAATCAATATATATGTTTCATCCCCTCTAACCAATGATGGAGAAAACCAAATCAATATATATGTTTCATCCCCTCTAACCAATGATGGAGAAAACCAAATCAATATATATGTTTCATCCCCTCTAACCAATGATGGAGAAAACCAAATCAATATATATGTTTCATCCCCTCTAACCAATGAGGAGAAAACCAAATCAATATATATGTTTCATCCCCTCTAACCAATGAGGGAGAAAACCAAATCAATATATTTTTCATCCCCTCTAACCAATAAGAAAACCAAATCAATATATATGTTTCATCCCCTCTAACCAATGAGGAGAAAACCAAATCAATATATATGTTTCATCCCCTCTAACCAATGAGGAGAAAACCAAATCAATATATATGTTTCATCCCCTCTAACCAATGAGGGAGAAAACCAAATCAATATATATGTTTCATCCCCTCTAACCAATGAGGAGAAAACCAAATCAATATATATGTTTCATCCCCTCTAACCAATGATGGAGAAAACCAAATCAATATATATGTTTCATCCCCTCTAACCAATGATGGAGAAAACCAAATCAATATATATGTTTCATCCCCTCTAACCAATGATGGAGAAAACCAAATCAATATATATGTTTCATCCCCTCTAACCAATGAGGGAGAAAACCAAATCAATATATATGTTTCATCCCCTCTAACCAATGAGGGAGAAAACCAAATCAATATATATGTTTCATCCCCTCTAACCAATGAGGGAGAAAACCAAATCAATATATATGTTTCATCCCCTCTAACCAATGAGGGAGAAAACCAAATCAATATATATGTTTCATCCCCTCTAACCAATGATGGAGAAAACCAAATCAATATATATTTTCATCCCCTCTAACCAATGAGGGAGAAAACCAAATCAATATATATGTTTCATCCCCTCTAACCAATGAGGGAGAAAACCAAATCAATATATATGTTTCATCCCCTCTAACCAATGATGGAGAAAACCAAATCAATATATATGTTTCATCCCCTCTAACCAATGATGGAGAAAACCAAATCAATATATATGTTTCATCCCCTCTAACCAATGATGGAGAAAACCAAATCAATATATATGTTTCATCCCCTCTAACCAATGAGGGAGAAAACCAAATCAATATATATGTTTCATCCCCTCTAACCAATGATGGAGAAAACCAAATCAATATATATGTTTCATCCCCTCTAACCAATGATGGAGAAAACCAAATCAATATATATGTTTCATCCCCTCTAACCAATGAGGGAGAAAACCAAATCAATATATATGTTTCATCCCCTCTAACCAATGATGGAGAAAACCAAATCAATATATATGTTTCATCCCCTCTAACCAATGAGGGAGAAAACCAAATCAATATATATGTTTCATCCCCTCTAACCAATGATGGAGAAAACCAAATCAATATATATGTTTCATCCCCTCTAACCAATGATGGAGAAAACCAAATCAATATATATGTTTCATCCCCTCTAACCAATGATGGAGAAAACCAAATCAATATATATGTTTCATCCCCTCTAACCAATGAGGGAGAAAACCAAATCAATATATATGTTTCATCCCCTCTAACCAATGATGGAGAAAACCAAATCAATATATATGATTCATCCCCTCTAACCAATTATGGAGAAAACCAAATCAATATATATGTTTCATCCCCTCTAACCAATGATGGAGAAAACCAAATCAATATATATGTTTCATCCCCTCTATCCAATGATGGAGAAAACCAAATCAATATATATGTTTCATCCCCTCTAACCAATGATGGAGAAAACCAAATCAATATATGTGTTTCATCCCCTCTAACCAATGATGGAGAAAACCAAATCAATATATATGTTTCATCCCCTCTAACCAATGAACTCCCATCATTTGTCTTGAGTTGTTAGTATTATATTATATTATAGAATTTATTGATATTTTAAATTAACATTTATTTGTATATTTTCAGTTTTTATTTTAGTTTAAAGTGCTTTTGACATTTTTATTATTTTTCTATTTAAGCTTTTATTTATTTGTTTTCATTTGAGTTGAGGTTTTGGTATTTTTCAGCACTTTAACTTATTTTATCTCAATTAGTTGCCAATGTAAAATTTCTTTGTCTTTAGAAAAAAAATCTAAAGTCTCTTTTTTCAAGTTCAACATTTTCATCTAATTTTCATTTCAGCTTAATTAAAGGAATGTTTAGTTATAGACTTATTTTTAGAACAACTATTTAATTCTATTTTTTATTTTAGTTAGTGATAACAACTCTGTTAATCAGGATATTAATGTGCCATATTCTCATATATATTTAGCCAATTAAATGGATAAATGTCTTATTTTTAAATTATTACATTCACAAGCAAAATCGAAATGACTTTTCCAGGTCACGACCATAAGCTAATTAACATAAGGCAACCTACAGTTACACATTAAATAAACACCCAATTAGTATTAAACAAATTGTTTAGTAATATTAACAATTTGTTAATGTGAAAAAGAGAGCCAGTCATAACAAACTCATTTACATACAGAACAAAGCTCACTGACAATCATAATCATTTATACACTGCCCGTCCAAATAAAAAGTCTCACTCTAATATTTAATTGGACCGCCTTTAGGCACGCGTTCACCGTGGCATCGTATTTATGTCACAACATTTATTCCTATCCAGAGTTGCATTGATTTTTGGCCAAGATCCTGTATTGATGATGTGAGAGTAGTCACTACGCCTCTCTTCTTACCCTGATCACTCTGTACAGGGTACATCTGGACTCATAAGACCACATGACCTTCTTCCATTGCTCCCAAGTCCAATATGTATGCTCCCTAGCAAATTAAAGCCCTTTTTCCGATTAGCCTCACTGATAAGTGGTTCTCTTAAGACTACACGGCTATTTAGTCCCAATCCCTTGAGTTCCCTTCACATTGTGCATGTGTAAATACTCTTACTATTTGTTACGATCCTTGGCATCGTTGTTTTCGTGTGTTTTGCTTTGTGTATGTGAATGTGTATGTGTGCAGGGATTAGAGGTCTGCTACCCGACCCGAAACCCACGGGTCCCGAAATAATTTCGGGTTTCGGGTTAATGTTTAATGGATAGCTTCGGGCTCGGGTTCGTAGCTAAACCAAAACTATATGCAGAGGCTTCGCTGCTTTCATAGACGCACACACACACATTGCACACAGATATCAGAGATCGTGCAGAGCACAAACAGCACGGAAACTTTTATTAGTAAAATAGCTTCGACAGGCTACTGACTCGCAAGTCACAACATTATATTTATCTGCAATGAGGCGGCAAAATCGCTGTTTTTGAAGTAACTAAGCCTCATTGCTTATAGAGAGAGACGCGCAGACGCAGGTGCACATGCACGCGCAACTTCTCTCTCTCTCTCTCTCTCTCTCTCTCTCTCTAATTTCAAATAAATCGATCTAATCTCTTTCAAATAAATACAATCTTATTTAAGATCTTATGTCTGATTTAAAGTAGACAGAATGCTAACGAGCCTTAACTGACAAAAAATGACCATAATTTGCACGGTGGAAGAATTATCTTCTTGTCCATACAAAATTCATAAACTCGGCAGAATGTATGCGACCGCTGCACCTGATGTTCACAAACTTACATAACTGGTAAATGTTTGTGAAATGGCAGAGCCTTGATTAATCCGTTTCTTTGCATGCAATCGTGAAATGCAGCCTTTTTCCTTTTTTTTTTTTTAGTTGGCTATTCGTTGTGGGGGGGGTATTTCGGGTCGAGTTCGGGCTCTAAATTTAACTGTGCCGCTCGGGTCGGGTCGGGTTGGGTCAGACGATCTCGGGTACGGGCCGGGTTCGGGCTTCAGTTTTGAGCCCGTGCAGACCTCTAGCAGGGATTGGCTCTTCATCGAGGAACGCGACTGGTGGATCCTGAAGCGGGTGACTTTAAAAGGGCGGCGTTACCAGCACAGGGGAGCTCACTTTGGCGTTTGCTGTTGTGGCGTGAAGAGCTCCGGACTCCGGCTCCGTTAACAGATCACCAACGGCTTTGTGTTTATTATTTCGATTCGTGATTTATTCTGTTTAATTCTCTGGAGCGTAGGAGAGGTCTGCTATTTATTTTGATCTACCTTTGCGATGTGTTTTCTGGTCTAGGGAGATAGGGAAGTACATTTGTATTTTCTTTTCTTTAATAAATCATTTAAATGTTTGTGTTGTACTGGTGATCTGTTGGCTGCGGCTGGAATCCTATTAATATCCGTCGTTCGCGTCTCACCCTATTAATATGGGCCGTAACACTATTAATCATAGTCGTGAGTTCTACTGTTGTTTTATTACGATTTGATTTCACCAAACGTTTAAACGATCGCCGATCACGATCAATCAAGATTAATCCGACCACATTTCTTCCTCGAAGACGATGGTTCCTCACTATCCTTCCAGCTTTTAATACTGCGTCGAACAGTTCTTAACCCGAGTTTAGTAGATTCAGCAATCTCCTTAGATGTTTCTTTGCCAATAATTTGACCCATCTGAAACAGATGAACATCTTTTCCATAACCACAGGATATGTCCTCCTGCTTACACCCTTTTAACAGAATCATATTCTACACTTTTATTGCATTTCGTTTTTTACCTAAACTCCACTTACGGCGTCAGTCAAGATTTATTGACCAAAATAAGCATTTTGATCATTCAGATCATTGCTTCTCATGGCCATCTTTTTAGGTTGTTTAAGAAATGAGAAGACACTCACTGCATCAGCTAGGGTTAAATAACGTGTTGCCAGCTGAAACATAATCATCCATGCAGTAGTTATCAATGAGAGGCTCTTACCTATTTGCTTAGTTAAAATCAGGTGGTGACTTCTTTTTTTTTTTTGGATGGGCAGTGTATTTGTATCACAAAAATAAAAAATGCAGTTAAAAACAACCTTAAATAGTAAAAAGATGGCCATGAGAAGCAATGATCTGAATTATCAAAATGCTTATTTTGGTCAATACATCTTGACTGTAAGTGGAGTTTAGGTAAAAAACGAAATGCAACAAAAGTGTAGAATATGATTCTGTTAAAAGGGTGTAAGCAGCTTCAGTCAGCGGTGTTCAGTGTCTCACCCAGACAGGTTGGCAGTGTTTGCGTGGGCATGGAGCCATGGCTGCTCTTCATGTTGACGGAGCAGGTGAGGTGCACAAACAGAGGCGGCATCTCCGGCTGCGGTCCCTCCACCTCCAGCAGAGAGTCTCCGTCCAGAATACTGAAGGAATCCTCGTCCTGGTTCACCGTGTTGGAGTCTGACGGAGACTCGCCTTCACCTGCTCCCTGTCCTCCAGCCTCCGCTCTGCCATTCCCACAATCCTGATACTCCACCTCCAGATCCGTGTCACTCTCCGTCACGATGCAGCAGCCCGACACGTTCTCTGTGCATATGCACGGATATGCATGTTTTAATATTCTTCAAGTTTACTAACAAGTTCACATAAACTTCACAAATATCATACAAATGTACTCTATTAAAGTCACTGTTAAATGTGTATTAATCAGTGCTATTGCACCATGCAAGGAAAAATATTATTTATCAGTAATATCATAGCAAACGATGCCTCACTCATCTAAATAGATGTTTAAAACACTATCATTTTCTTTATGCATGACACGTATTTATTTAGTGAGTAAATATTACTGTTAAGCACTTATGTGCTCATGTTGCAAATGTCTTAATACAAATGTGAACTTTATTAAAACGGCCTGAGGTGGACGCTCAGATACAGAAGATGTTAAAATGCTAGATGCTGAACATTCAGTGTGTCGTGAACGATGTCTAACCGTCTTCTGTGGCGAGTTCAGCTTCAGACACCTCACAGTCCTCGCTGGCTCTCCGCTCGCCCTCTCTGTCTGAATCCTCCTGCAGACCAAAACAGTCCTAGAAACCCTTCATCTTCACAAAGTCCACCGATCTGACACGCAGTAGTTTGATACCCAGTGTTTGAGCAGGGATGATTACAAATACAATACAACTTTTATTTTGTAATGTGTGCATTTTTTAAATGAAAACTCAATGTATTAAAACAAACTCTTCTGTGAGTGTATATCTTGTAGTACATATTGTCATATAAACTTCCAGTCAGTAAGATCTTAATTTAGTAACAGGCAAAATCAGATAAGGACGAAGAAAAAATAAAATAAAATATTATCGCTATAGAGTAATAATAATAATTTATTTAAATTATAAAAATGAAATAAGTCAATAAATAAAAATAAGTCAATAAATAAACAAATATTACTATTGCAAAAAGATGATTTACTGTGAATTAAAAAAATAAGTAAATCAACAACAATAATAATAATAAACTATAGACTTTTATTTTGCTGGAAAACGCAGACAGACCTTAAAGCTTCTCTTTGGATAATAGTTGGTAAAATAGTTTAAAACGCATGTATAAATGACCAAAACTCAGCGTGATTTCAGAGCTGAAATCTGTACAAATACGAAATCATCGTATCGATTCATCTTAATGTCTTATTAAATATAATATTTTGTATCTTTTAACCTCATCACAGTCAATTCTTAAGATACTGAGCTGATGCTGTAGATGCAGCAGTAGTGACAGCAAACACTGGAGTTTATTAATGCTGATAAAACACATTCAAAATGACTGGAGAAAAAACTAAACTAAATACTCAAATGTTAACGCACCTCTTTTTTGGAGGATGGAAGGCAGTAAAAGAAATAGTGTGGATTGGACGGTACGGTCTTGAAATATTGAGCACCGATTTCCATGAATTTATCCTGTAAAACAAACAGAATGAGTAATATCGTTTGTGTCATTTCTACATCCCTGATGCCAGGTGTCAGCTATACCTGTATGATTTTGTGTAAATCAGGATACACTTCACACTTCTGCTGGGACTGGAGGAGCGACAGAGGGAACTCTGGGATTTTTGGAGACTTCGGCTCGTCCAGGACCAGCGGGGATGTGGGAGCAGAGACTTTCTCTCGGGAATCAGCTTCACTCACGTCCTCCAGCTCAATGCTTTGAGAAAATACCAATAATATCTGAATACAATGAAACTAAGCATTCATTCCCACAATGCACCGCTCTGTGGTCAGTACCTGGATGAAGACACCAGCGTGGCTCCGTCATCATCCTCTCCCTCTCCGATGATGAAGGTGGTGGGAGCGTTACTGGACTTGCTTGCGTGGACACCGCCGTGCAGCTCGTGACGCTCACGAAACACACGCACGTGTCCGCAGAGCGTCTGCAGGAAGGAAGTGATGTCGATCTCCTGCAGCGACTCCTCGCAGTAGTCCATGGCCGTCAGTAAGTCCTGCGAGCTCACGTTGTAGGACTGCTGCAGACTGCGATAAACACCTGTCAGGCAACACAGGCACAAGACCAATTCAATCATCTGATATTAACATATTTATATATTGTGATATTATTTTTATGACCCATTATTTTCCACCCCAGTTCATATGAATGAAATGCATTATTTATATGCGCAAGTATTTATATAGCAAACTAATGTTGTTTTTACTGTAGATCTACAGACTAATATTTTAAATGAAATACATTTAATAATTAATAGATTGTAGGAGACATCTTGAAGCACTACTTGCTGATTAAGGACCTTGTGAAGTAATCCCAGAAGGTGCTTTTTGGTTATGTTTGAAGCAACTATTACAAAAAAAGAAGAATCCAAGGCACTTCTTCTGGTCTAAAAAAAGTTAAAACACCTTTATTTCACATTCTGGCCATCTCAATAAACATTAAAAATGCAGAAAACACTGCTCATTGATGCATTTCAGCCTTCCTCAAAGTGTGTCGACAGAAGGAGTGCCTCGTTGGATTCTTCCTTTTTGTAACATTAATATAATTAATTAATTACATACCTTTTATTTAGACAAACATGAAAAAAAATCATGTATCTGGACAGGGTGATTCCCATTAATAATCTCCGTAATGAGACACTAATGAATCACCATTGAGAACAATGTGAATCACATAAAAAAAACTAATCAAATAATATAATAAATGTAATCGAAAAATGTCCAGATTCAGCGCAATAATGAGAATTAGATTTTTTTTGCATTCATGAGAATTCAGGACATAAATGTGCTTAAATGCTTTCTGATTTTTTTTATACTTATTTTACATATTTATGTTTTAAATTAATAATAAAAATAAAAATGTAATTTAAAAATGTAAAAAATGTCTGGACACAATAATGAGAATGAGTTCTTTTTGTTTTTTTGCTTTACACTAAAGAGAATTTGGGACAAATGTGCTTAAATTATTTTGTTTAATATTTTAACTTTAAAATAATAAAATACATGTAGTAAGATTTTACAATAAGGTTCCATTTGTATTAGTTAACTTAAACTAACAATTAAAAAAACTTAAAAGCTTGTTAATTCCAGCATTTACAAAAATCTAAATTAGTTGTTTTTTTAGTTATTTAACAGACCTGTGCTAGCATGGACTAACAATAAACGACTGTATTTTTACATTAATAAAGATTAATAAATACAGTAACAAATGTATTGCTCATTGTTAGTCAATGTTTGTTAAATAATTAAATATAGTTAACAAATGGAACCTTATTTTAAAATGTTACCATAAATATAATAAAAAAATTTCTTGTCTCAATACAGTAATTTTTTTTTGCATTATACTAATGAGAAATCAGGAGATATGTGCTTAACTATTTGTGTGCTTATTTGTTTAAGCTGTGTGCATATATATGCATGTGTTGGCGTGTGACCTTTGACATAGCTCTGGTAGTAGTGTTCCTGCAGCAGGCTGCAGTAGTTGGCCAGTTCTTTGTGTTTGTGAGGGTGTGACATGAGCTCTGTCCAGGACGAGGCGCTGCTGCGCTCCTGAGAGATTGACCTGCGAGACACACACACCAGATCACAGCAGGCCACAATCTGCCAGACACTTCCTACAACACTACACCAGACAGCAGCTCAGGCCCGGTCCCAAATGGCACCCTAAACCCTCGCGGTCTTCCTCGGAGTCCGCACTTTCGTGGCGTAATGCCGCTTTGACTGTCGGGTAGAAGTCTGCTGCGGAGCTCGCCTCAGTGCGGGTTCGGCAGAAGTGCGGATCGAGCACCCTACTGAACTCTAAAATGAGGAATGGGACAATATCCTCAAATCTGGCCCACTCCTGCAGAGTTCAGCTCTAACCCTAATCAAACACACCTGCGCATGCTAATCAGAGTCTGCAAGATCATTAGAGAATCACAGGTATGTGAGTTTAGATCTAACCCTAATCAAACACCAGAGCATGCTAATCAGAGTCTGGAAGATAGGAGAACTCACAGGTATGTGTGGAGGTCTAACCCGAATCAAACACACCTGAGCATGCTAAGACCGTCTTCAACATCATTAGAGAACCAGGTAGGGCCTTAAAATCAGAGCCTAAGCAAACAAACCTGCGCATGCTAATCAAAGTCTTCAAGATCATTAGAGAATCACAGGTATGTGAGTTAGGTCTAACCCAATCAGCACCTGAGCATTTTAATCAGAGTCTGCAAGATCATTCAGAACTACAGGTATGTGAGTTTAATATAACCCTAATCAAGCACACCTGCGTATGCTAATCAGAATCTTAATTTCATAGAAATCACAGGTATGTGAGTTTAATCTAAGACCTAATAAAATCTGAGCATGCTAATCAGAGTCTGCAAGAACATTAGAGAATCACAGGAAAAAGTTAATCAGGGTCGGAGCTAAACTCTGCAGCAGGATTGGCAATCCAGTAATTTGAGGAACCCTGCCCTTTGGTCTGTTTCGTGGACTTAACGAACACGTGCAGGACAAAGTGTAAGTCCGTAAAGCAAGTAAACATGAAGTGTTCCATTTGGGACAGGGCCTTAAAATAGCAGAGGCAAGCAGCGGGAAAAGCAATACCCAAGATACCAAAGTCAAACATTTATCCATATGTCTATTATAGAGATTCAACTTTATCACCAGATCAGCATTTTGATTTTAGCTGATGCACTTAAATTCAGATTCAGCTGAACTACAGCGCTATCAAATATACAAGAAAAACATATTAGTGTAGTATGATTGAGTCAGCCCTAATTTACACAATAAATTAATATTTATAATTAATAAATAAGACTATTTATTTGCAATTTCTGAAAAAAATACACTATGAAAATGCAAGTGTTAGAAAACAGAGAAACAACATGCAACAACCATATCTGTCCAACATTTCTACAAGCAGCAAATGCATGCTTTCTATTTGTCAGATTTTATTCATTTGGGTATGTATTTACTGACTATATCACGTGCAAGAAAAAGTGATTAGAGACCCTATAAAGTGCAATAAACATTTGTAATTATTATTGATTCTTAAAGGCTGGTTGCTGATGCTGTTGATTTTAAATATCAGTATTTCTAAATGCAATACTTTATATTAAGCTGAATTTCCCCTCGGGGATAAAAAAAAAAAAGTATCAATCATATTTAGCACCGTGCAACAGCATTTCATTTATCTACAGTCCAGCGGATCATCACATATAAATACTAGTCGTGTTTTGCTGCTGAAGAGGACGGGAAGATATCAAACCAGCTTTAAAAGCACGCAAAACAGATTTACAGCCGTGAAGCAACAACACCCAAGATTTATACGCCATAGGTTTACAATTTCTGTGGTCAACAAAGCAGGAAAAATACATTTAAAGAGAAAGCGAAGAGGGAAAAACCGAGCCGCTGCGGACACCATTATAATATGCAGCCAAAGGCTTGGGTTGCTCAGAAGACATTACCACCGAGACAGACGTTTATCAGCAGAATATACCAGATCGACAAACACATCAAGAATAAAGAGGACATAATTATACATTACAGTCATTTAGCCCCGTTCTGAAAGTCTTGAGATGTTTTAAATTTAAGTACTGTACACTCAGTCAAACGTTTGGACACATCTACTCAGGCTTCATTAGGACACTTTTCAACATTTTATGAAATATAACATATATGGAGGCATGTAAAAAAAAATTCAAATGAATAAAAATAAAATGTGACAAATAAAACCTCTGTAAAGGACCTTCTTCTTTGTGTAGATTCAGCTCTGCTGACTCGAGACATTGATCATAAACTTTTGTCCAAACGTTTGACTGATACTGAACACCAGAACCCGCAGCAGGATATGAGGTCTTAAAACACATTCGATAATAGAGAACGATCCAGATCACTGCACCCAATCAACAACAATACACAAACTAATGTTGAGAAGTCAAATATTATCCTGTTTCTTCTGCTCACCAAAGCTGCTTTTATCAGATCAAAATACAGACACAGTCTATAATACTGTGAAATATTATTACAATTTAAAATAACTCTTTTCTGTTTGAATATACTCTAAAATATAATTGATTTCTGTGATCAAAGCTGTATTTTCAGCATCAGTCTTCAGTGTCACATGATCTGCAGAAATCATAATAATATACTGATTTACTGCTCAATAAACATTTCTGATTATTATCAATGTTGAAACCTGTTGTGCTGCTTTATACATTTTTGATGAATAAAAACAGCATTTATTAATATTTTAGAACTTTATAAATGTCTTTACTGTCATTTTGATTCATTTAATGCATCCTCGCTAAATAAAACTATTCAATCGTTTAAATAAAATACTAGCCGCAAACTTTGAATGGTAATGCATACAGAAATAAACTTGTCTTCGTTCTGTTGTTTTAAGCCCTCATATCCTTATAAGTGTTCAGTAGCCTAACATCCCCTCATTACAGTCACCTTCACAGAAGAGCAAACCCTCCAGAGAAAGAGAAAGAAAGAAGCGCCATCCTTAAGGTAACGGGGCCAAAGCGCCCCCCCCCCCCCCCCCCCGTCCAGCAGGAAGCAGTAAGCAGTGCTACCTGTATTTGGGCTGCTGACTGAACTCCCAGGTGTCTGTCTCTTGAGCTCTATTCTCATCCAAAGAGAAACCAGACAGTGCAATATTAGGACGACCTCGGACGTGATCAAACACAACCGCTCTGTTCAGAAACACAGCGAGCCGCCTACCTAGGCAACTTTATTAGACACAAGGGTGTTATCAATGCTCTCATCCAGACCATTTATTGGTCATTAAGACTTTTCAATTCAGGGGTTATTAGAGTTAATTAAAACAAAAACCGTAAAAAAAAAAACATTTTGTTACTAGAAATTTAATTTTAATTTTTTATTTTTGTTTCTCATTTTCATTTAGTTAAACTTGAAGTATCAAAACGACTAAAGTAAAACTAATAAATAAAAATTAATAAAAACTCTATAGGCATTTTTAATTACAAAAAGGTTAACTAAAATTAAAGTGAAAACAGCAATATAAATAATATTAAATTAAAAAAAATCAAAATAATAACAAAATATGAATTGTTATTTCTCTTTTTCATTTAGTGTAACTTGAATTTCCAAAATGACTAAACTAAAAGTAAAACTAGTAAATAAAAATGTATTTAAACTAAAGACATCATAAAAAAGAATGTAAATGAATGAAAATGACAAAAACACATTTCTAAAACTTTAAAGCTTAACTCGAAGTACCAAAATAACTAAACTAAAGTAAATCTAATGAATACAGATTATTAATTTTCTTTTTTTATCCAAGCTTTTAGAGAAATTATTAAATGAGCAATTACAATATTTTCTGGAAATAAATAATATTCTTTCTCCTTTTCAATCTGGATTCAGAAAGCAGCACAGCACTGTTACTGATGCTATGAAAGTGTTTAGTGGCATTATTGATGCCTTTGATAAGTCAATAATTTAGTTTTTTTGCAATCTAGGGCTTTTGAGACAGTTGATCATGGCATACTCTTAAATAGACTCCATTGTTGGTCGCTCTGAAAATGCTATTAAATGGTTTATATTTATCAGGGAGAACACAGTGTGTGCTTTTAAAAGATCATCTATTTTGTCACTTTCCAAAGGTGTCCCTCAGGGGTCTGTTATGGGACCCATTTTATTTTCCTTGTATATAAATAATTAATATGATGTCATTCCGGATGCTAAGTACATCTGTATGCAGACGACACTGCTATTTACAGCACTTCACTATTTACAGTCAGCATTTCATATTGTTCAGTTCCGTTTGTCGACTTAAGCTGGTCTTAAACACAGATAAAACTAGTTTAATTATTTTTTCTAATTCTAAAGTGGTACCAAGTAATCTCCCTGACATTATATCCTTCTAGGGAACGAAAATAGATTATAAGTATTAGGGTTGCACGATATACCGGTACTAAGATAGTATCGCGATACTAAAGCTTAAAAATACCCGCGGTGCCATTGCATTTTTTAAACGGTAGTATCGTTCATACCGTAATACCGTAATATATGTTGTATGCACGGCTGGCACACTATTTAAAATGCTGGCATGCATGTTCAAATTAACAGAAACGTAGTTTGCCAAATGCCTTTTTGCTGTGCTCTGTGTAGTATGGTGTGTGTATACGCTTTATATCGTAATGTCTGAACGATCTGCCGCTGCTAGGATTTTCGGCTGCTCGCTCGTCTCTCTCTCTCTCGTATGCGGATGCGCGCTTAACTCGCTCGTCTCTCTTCCGGGTCCTGAACTCCCGCATTAACACTATCGTTGCCGGAGCAAAACAAATAACAGCAATTTCCCATTGATTATCAAGTCTGTGCGCTACAATATGGTGTTTCCTTTTGTGTTCGAATCTGAATCCGAATCGTTGGCTTGGGTGAATCACTGATTCACTAAACCATTCATAAAAACAGTCATTTGATTCGCTCCGGCAGTATTCAGCCGTTTTGAAAGAATCGTTTGAATGACTCAGTGATTCAATAACGAACTGCTGTCACCTGCTGGCCGTTTTTACCAGTTTCTTTTCTAAAACTAGGCATATACATGTTTTCCAACATATTTCTACATTCAGAATTTTGTATTTAAAATACATTAATCCCATAAAATATTTTATTCAATTATAAATAATAAATACAGTCTAAATGTACAAATGCCACATCTAAATGTCACTTCATGCTGCTTCTGTTCAGTGCTAAGATGAGTTTTGTTGACCTAATTTCAGGGAAAACAATAGCCAGTCATTAATTCACATTAAGTATTCAGAGAAAAATATTGTCTGTTTTAATTTATTTATTTATTCATTTTTTATTCATTTTGTAGAATTTAATTTTAAACTGACAACACTGCATGGATGGTATCGTGATACTACTTGGTATCGTGATACTTCAGCTGGTATAGTATCGTACGACATTTTATGGTATCGTGACAACCCTAATAAGTATCTGGGAAACCTATTTGATAGTCAGATAACTTTTAAGCTACATATTGACAAATTAATCTCAAAACTTAAGCCTAAATTGCGGTTTTACTACAGAAATAGACCTTTATTTACATTTAAACCAAGGAAATATTTGGTATCTGCTACCTTCTTGCCCCTCTTGGAGTATGGTGATCTGTTGTATATGAAAGTCCCAGGATATTATATATAAAAAACTTGATCCTCTTTTTCATAGCGCTTTACGTTTTATTACTGGTTGTAGTTATCAAACACATCATTGTAGTTTATATGAGAAAGTCAGAGTTACCCTCGTTGTATACCCGAAGAAGTTTCAATTGGTTTTGTTTTATTTATAAGGTTATTTGTGGAATAACTCCATCCTATTTGTCTCTGAATTTTCCTAAATCAAAGGTATGCTACAAACTACGTTCCAACGATCAGTTACATTTTAAAGTCCGTCGGGTGCGAACAGAGCTAGGAGAAAAGGATTTGGATATAATGCTACTGTGTCTTGGAATAATCTATAAAGCATACTAAAGCTAACCGTGCTTCCATCAGTGCATGCATTTAAGCTTGTGTGATTTATCCTTTGGTGAATTGTTGTTGTGATTTTTGAATTGTGTTATGATGTAAACGTATATATATATATATATGTTATGTTATTTGTTGCTGCTTTCTTGGCCAGGGTAACTCTTGCAAAAAGAGATTGTAATCTCAACGAGTTTTTTAACCTGGTTAAATGAAGAAAACGATAAAAAATTAAAATAAAGGAAAATGCATAAAAACAGCAAACACAAAATTACTAAAACGTTAACAAAAAATATAGTAAAAAAAAAATGAAAATAGAAATCAGAAGAAATAAAAGTCATATAAATAAATAAACTTCAAAATATTAACAAAAACTGTAATAGTATATCAACGATACTAAAATACTGTCACTAATAAGGTCCTTCTTCAGTTAGGCCAGAGGTTCTCAATTCCAGTCCTCGCGCCCCCCCGCTCTGCATATTTTGCATGTCTCTCTTTGTTAACACACCTGATTCAGATAATCAGCTTGTTAGAAGTGCGCTCCATGCATGAACTGTGTTCCGATTTACATGCTCCCTACACAGGGTCCATTGCTCCCTACACAGTGTCCATTGCTCCCCGCACAGTGTCCATTGCTCCCTACACAGTGTCCATTGCTCCCTCCTCAGTGTCCATTGCTCCCCACACAGTGTCCATTGCTCCCTACACAGTGTCCATTGCTCCCTACACAGTGTCCATTGCTCCCTACACAGTGTCCATTGCTCCCCACACAGTGTCCATTGCTCCTCTACACAGTGTCCATTGCTCCCTACACAGTGTCCATTGCTCCCTACACAGGGTCCATTGCTCCCTACACAGGGTCCATTGCTCCCTACACAGTGTACATTGCTCCCTACACAGTGTACATTGCTCCCTACACAGTGTCCATTGCTCCCTACACAGTGTCCATTGCTCCCTACACAGGGTCCATTGCTCCCTACACAGGGTCCATTGCTCCCTACACAGTGTCCATTGCTCCCTACACAGTGTCCATTGCTCCCCACACAGGGTCCATTGCTCCCCACACAGGGTCCATTGCTCCCCACACAGGGTCCATTGCTCCCCACACAGGGTCCATTGCTCCCCACACAGTGTCCATTGCTCCCCACACAGGGTCCATTGCTCCCCACACAGGGTCCATTGCTCCCCACACAGTGTCCATTGCTCCCCACACAGGGTCCATTGCTCCCAACACAGGGTCCATTGCTCCCTACACAGGGTCCATTGCTCCCCACACAGGGTCCATTGCTCCCCACACAGGGTCCATTGCTCCCCACACAGGGTCCATTGCTCCCCACACAGTGTTCATTGCTCCCCACACAGGGTCCATTGCTCCCCACACAGGGTCCATTGCTCCCCACACATTGTCCATTGCTCCCCACACAGGGTCCATTGCTCCCCACACAGTGTCCATTGCTCCCCACACAGGGTCCATTGCTCCCCACACATTGTCCATTGCTCCCCACACAGGGTCCATTGCTCCCTACACAGGTTCCATTTCTCCCTACTCCCTGAGCAGGGAAATCCACGTCTTCATACGTCTTCACGCACGGACGAGTGTGACATCATATACCTCTGTAAATATATACAATATTAATTCACGTCTTGCACACTTCAATGCACTTTGAATGGAATATATACGTTCGCTTCGAACTGGAATCATGGAGGAATATCCTGTGATGTCCACTTCGCAGGGCACTTACGTTCGAATAGAACAAACATCTGAAGCGATAAGAGTAACATACGACATATGCAGAGCGGGGGGGCGCGAGGACTGGAATTGAGAACCGCTGAGTTAGACGCTGCCTGAGAATGTAGCGGTCTATGCTCTCTATGGTTTGGAACAGAGCCTATGACCCGAGACCTTTGTGCTACACACCGTAGCTTTCATCTGCATGAGTGTCTCAGTACCTGAAGAAGACGTCTCTGGGCTGGCGTCCTGAGCGCGGATGGACCAGCTGCTCTTTGAGCGAGTCCAGAGAGCAGTTGTAGATGTAGATTGGGCAGCGGGGTCGTGCAGCGTCAGCACTGCTCTGCTGAGACGTCTGTCTGCCGAATGTGATGTGACAGTCTCGCTTCTGCGGCTCCAGAAACTGAACGCCGTCCTTCTCCTCTGGAGCTGAAAGATATCAGACAGAGTATATAAACAACTCTCCCACCCATGATCAGTTTTGTCCTAACCAGCTGTTATATGTAAAACAGCTTTTCTTTATGGCATTTAGATACTATTAAAGTTATGAATATTTTGAATTAGTTTTTTATTTTGTATTTTGTCATCCTACGATTGATTTGGGAGTGCAAGGCACTATTTATTTATTTTTTCACTTAAATCAAAATCACATCAAATTAAAAAATAAATAAAATATTTAATATATAAGAACTTCAGTGACTTGCCTGGATAAATAAAGGTTAATAATAATATTTAAAAATAATACAATGTTTATTTATGGTTTCAGTTTTGAATTTTTTAACTCTGAATAACTATAACTTACATATATAGTATATTACAAATTAATTATATGTTATCTATAATAACCGTGATGAGAAGCACGACTCAACTCCCTGGTTTGGTTACGGTTCTGTCATTTCTGCCGCTTCATCACATCAAATCCAGTCTGGATACATATCAGAATTTAAAATCCCATACCAGCATCACTTGCGTTCAACATCTCCCGTGCAGCTTCTGGTTCCACTGTGGACCCCTTGCTGTCTTCTCCATGTTGACCTGTTCCAAGCGGAGGACCATTGGCAGAGCTGCTGATGGAGTCAGCCTGTGGTTGGCCGTTGCCGTGACCACAGGTCTCCTCCTCTTTCAGGAGACTGCTGGTGATTGGAGGTTCAGTTTCCAGCCCAGAAGACATCAAAAGCTGCACATCTGTCAAAATAAAAGCGTACATTGAAATTCCAAAAAACTAAAATTATATGCACACACACACGCACGCACGCACACACACACGCACGCACACGCGCACACACACGCACGCACACACACACACGCACACGCACACACACGCACACACGCACGCACGCACGCACACACACCACACACACCACGCACACACGCACACGCACACACGCACACACACACGCACACACACGCACACACACACGCACACACACACGCACACACACACAAATTAAAAATCAATGATTGAATGATTACAATGACACTTAATAGTCATATTCATTATAAATGTTTTAGTCATTAAGAAACATACATTACTACTATTATTATTTTTAATATAATCAATGTAACTTTTTTCTGAAACATTTTTATTGTAAGTATAAACTACTAAAGACCCACCAAATGACATTGCAACATTAGTTTGGTCAAACACTGCTGGGTTAAACTGAGGGAATGTTTCACATCCGCAGCCAAAAATGTAAGTGGCTTAATAAAAAGCACTCAAATAACTCCAGTCTCATGATGCGTGTAACCCTAAAGGGCTATTGAGCTCTAATTAGTGTGGCATTGACAGACGATGCACCTGTAAATGTGGCTGGCAGGAAAGTGAGCAGGATCTGCTGATGGCTGATGTATTTGGCGTAACATTTCCAGTGAGGAGATAAGCCGTCCTGCTCCGTGCCAGCTGGCTCGTCATCCACAAGATCTGCATTACTGAAGCTCTGCCAGGAACACACACACACACACACTGTAACAGCTCTGCCAACAACAGAAGGATAAGTACACTGCCGTTTGAAAGTTTGAGGTCAGTAAGATGTTTTTGATTTTTTTTATGGAATAAATTAATATTTTTAAATCAGCAAGGACACAATTCACTGATCAAAAGTTACAGTAAAGACGTTTATAATGTTACAAAAGATTTATATTTCAAATAAATGCTGATCTTTTGAACTTTCTATTCATTAAAGTATCTTGAAAAAAAATGTATCATGGACGCAGCACAAACTTTCAACATAAAAAAACATCTTACTGACCACAAACTTTTGTACACTAGTTTGCATGATTCACTTACATAACACGAGTAATAACTAACTGCAGTGTTTCCCCGAGGTTTATGGCTTTGTTTCCAGCATAAAAGCATTCATTTCATTTATCTTTTAATGAATGAAAATTAAACAAATTACATTTTTTGGAAAATAAAGGGTATTTAATATTACAATTAAAACATTGAAGACACATTGTATGATTATTCCTTAAAAATAAGGTTTTAATAGTTTTAGTAGTAGTAGTAGCCTATTACGTAATTTCTACTGATCAATAATAATATATTTCTGCCCAATGTCAAGTGAAACCAGACTTTTATTTTGACGGGTTGCCGTAATACCGTTACATTTCTGTGTGTATATGATATTTTACTCAAATGAAACTGGACGTTTCTGTATGAGTAGTAAACAAACCCGCGAGTCTGCGCCATACATTAACACAGAGACAGGCAGAAGTCATATTTCAATAGTCGTTTTGTGGCTTAATATTTACAAATACGAGTGGGAGTGTTCTTACGTGTGTGTGTGTGTGTGTGTGTGTGTGTGTGTGTGCGTGTGTGCGGTGTGTGTGTGTGTGTGTGTGTGTGTGTGTGTGTGTGTGTGTGTGTGGTGTGTGTGTGTGTGTGTGTGTGTGTGTGTGTGTGTGTGTGGCGTGTGTGGCGTGTGTGTGTGTGTGTGGGGGCATGTTTATGTGGTTTATGAGGACACAAATTTGTATAATGACATGGGTATGACATAGGTATTACAAGGAGAATGTGATTTATGAGGACATTTTCAGTGTCCCCATAATTTAAAATGCTTATAAATCATACAGAGTGAGTTTTTTTGAGGGAAAATAGAAATGCACCGTCTCCTGTGAGGGCTAAGTTTAGGTGTAGGGTAGGTGTAGGGCAATAGCACATACAGCTTGTACAGTATAAAAACCATTACGCCTATGGAGAGTCCCCGTAAACCATAAAAACCAACATGTGTGTGTGTGTGTGTGTGTGTGTGTGTGTGTGTGTGCACGCGCGACCATGTAAAGTAGAGACAGAAACGACATACCGTCATGTAAATAAGATAAATAACATAAGGCAATTTAGTTTGTTTAATAAAGTAAGAGAAAGGGTATAGACCTGTTCTATAGGAAAGGTAACATTAAATGACTTTTGTGATCTGGTGCTATAGAGAAAATAAAATTAATTTGACCTTCAGGGGGGGGGGGCGTTGGGGGGGCGAGTCGCCCCCTTAAAATAATGGTAGGGGAAACACTGAACTGTGATGCCGCAGTGAGAGGAGCCATAACGTCTCATTCTGACCCAACAGAAGGAGGATTGAACATCCTTTTAAGCATTTAATTTAAAACCAGCCATGCCTTTTTTATTTAATTTAAATTCATTTTTACTGAAAATACTTTACACTATTTTGGGTTTTCCCCCTTCATATAAGTGATGTACAAATGTGTACCCCTAACCAGTAAGGCATGATGTCTATGGCAGGGTCATAAAGTTCTGTTTTAAACTGATGTTACATTTTCCACTGTGGTAAAAGAGTTGTACATTTTTGTGGACAGTCAGTTTCATCTGTGATGGTCAGATATCATTGATGGGTCATATGTATTATGCCCCTGATAAAGTTACCAGGCATTGGATTTGCTAGCCGAAGATTGTTTGACACACGCTTATGTGTGTGGTTGGGCTTTTTCAGCGGAGCTGTAATATGAGATGACGCACCTGTAGTGTGCTGGAGGAGCCCGTCACCTCTTTACTGCTTCCTATAGTGTGGAAGGAAAGAACAGTGTCCTGCCTCTCCGGAGGCTTCAAGCTCTCTTCTGAAAGCACACAGAGATAAACACATGAGGGAAGATCAGGGACCAGATTCTGCTCAAGTCACTAGTAATTGCTAATGAATCAATTAAAGGTCATTTGGGATGTCTGGCATCCATTAGCGTGACGTCTTTCGATTAGTGTGTTTTAAATCATCTACTTAGTTTAAACATCTTGTTTCTCCTTCACGCCATTCAATTTATCAAACCCTTAGCAAGAGTAAATGAAAACAACAAGCCAACCAACAGTGGCTGTTCTGTGCTTCCAGATTAAAGAAACATTCAAGCACTAGTTATCAGTGATGCGTTTACAATGAAGTCTATAGGGCAAGACATTTCTGAGTGTTTAAAAGCACAATCGCTCCTAAAACATGTTATATGAAGTATAGACTACCATTCAAAAGCTTAGGGTCGGTATGATTTATGTTCTTGAAAAGTCTCTTAAAGGCCGCATTTATTTGATCAAAAATACGAAAATATTATGAAACACTATTACTATCTAAAATAACTGTTTTCTGTGAGAATATATCATAAAATGTAATTTATTTCTGTGATCAAAGATTAATTTTCTGAATCTTCAGTATAACATGATCCTTCAGAAATCAGTCTAATATGCTGATTTGCTGCTCAAGAAACAGCAGATTATTATTATTATTATATTAATGCTGATTATTATCAATGTTGAAAACAGTTGTGCTGCTGAATATTTTTGTGGAAACCGTGATACATTTTATTTTACAAGATTCTTTGATGAATAAAAAGTTGAAAAGATTTAAAACAGAAATCTTTTGTAACATTATAAATTACTTTACTGCTACTTTTGATCAGTTTAATGCATGCAACCTTGATGAATAAAAGTATTAAGTGTGTGTTTTGGATGCATGAATGTTATAGACATTTTAATGACCTAGACATAAAAAATAAAAAAACAGCCGAATCACCTTTAATGACAGGGAGTGAGAATGGAGCCACATGACCGTCTCTTTCCCGCTCTAGAATGTGATGCATGAACGCCACATGATCGCCGTCAGTTAACGGGATCTCTCGATCGCTGAGCTCGCTCTGCAGAGAGCCGTGGAAGAGGCTCAGGAGGAGATCATTGGGCAGAGAGGAGGCGTCCGCTTGACCCTCTGTTAAAGGTCAAAACAGTTAAATAAGGCCCAGTGAATGTAAGAAAGGATAGGATGAGGGTTGAGTGGATGGAGTCGTACCTCGGCTGAAGGTGTAGAAGAAGAGCTCGATCTGCTGGCACTTGGGCAGGAGTTTCATCAGGTCAAACTGGAAAGGTACAGTGTGTATGCAGTCATCAGCAGCAGCGGTGGCGGGGATCTCGCCTGCAGGAGCAACACATCACACTGAGCATCAGATCTCATTAGAGCTCTGCACAGGCTCAAAACTGAAGCCCGAACCCGGCCCGTACCCGAGATCGTCTGACCCGACCCGACCCGAGCGGCACAGTTAAATTTAGAGCCCGAACCCGACCCGAAATACCCCGCCCTCCCCCCAACGAATAACAAAAAAAAAAGGAAAAAGGTTGCATTTCACAATTGCATGCAAAGAAACGGATTAATCAAGGCTCTGCCATTTCACAAACATTTACCAGTTATGAAAGTTTGTGAACATCAGGTGCAGCGGTCGCATACATTCTGCCGAGTTTATTAATTTTATATGGACAAGAAGATCATTCTTCCACCGTGCAAATTATGGTCATTTTTTGTCAGTTAAGGCTCGTTAGCATTCTGTCTACTTTAAATCAGACATAAGATCTTAAATAAGATTGTATTTATTTGAATGAATTAATCATTTATTTGAGAGAGAGAGAGAGAGAGAGAGAGAGAGAGAGAGAGAGGAGAGAGAGGAGAGAGAGAGAGAAGAGAGAGAGAGAGAGAGAGAGAGAGAGAGAGAGAGAGAGAGAGAGACAGAGAGAGAAGAGAGAGAGAAGAGAGAGAGAGAGAGAGAGAGACAGAGAGAGAAGAGAGAGAGAGAGAGAGAGAGAGAGAGAGAGAGAGAAGAGAGAGAGAGGAGAGAGAGAGAGAGAGAGAGAGAGAGAGAAGAGAGAGAGAGAGAGAGAGAGAGACAGAGAGAAGAGAGAGAGAGAGAGAGACTGTGAGAGAGAGAGAGAGAGAGAGAGAGAAGAGATGAGAGAGAAGAGAGAGAGAGAGAGAGAGAGAGAGAGATGAGAGAGAGAGAGAGCAGAGAGAGAGAGAGAGATAGAGAGAGAAGAGACCGAGGAAAGTTGCGCGTGCATGTGAACCTGCTTCTGCGCATGTCTCTCTATAAGCAATGAGGATTAGTTACTTCAAAAACAGCGATTTTGCCGCCTCATTGCAGATAACTATAATGTTGTGACTTGCGAGTCAGTAGCCTGTCGAAGCTATTTTACTAATAAAAGTTTCCGTGCTGTTTGTGCGCGATCTCTGATATGTGTGTGCGTGCATCTATGAAAGCAGCGAAGCCTCTGCAGTCTGCATATAGTTTTGGTTTAGCTACAAACCCAAACCCGAACCCGACCCGAGCCCGACGCTATCCATTAAACATTAACCCGAAACCCGAAAGTATTTCGGGACCCGCGGGTTCGGGTCGGGTAGCAGACCTCTAGATCTCATACGACTGTGTGACGGTGCACGCTCATACCTGGAGCATCTCTGACGCTGCTGAGAGGACACAGCTGCTCTTTATTCTGACACAGCTGGATGAGGTATTCAAACGTGATCATCGTCGTCATGCACGACAGATCACGGGGGAAAATCTGGAAAACACACAAATCAGAAGCTTTGACTGTCAGATCGCAGTAAAAATTATTAAACACACCATCAAATCAAAGCTGACCATATATGCTCTTTGTACTAAATTGTTCTGGTGTTGTTAGGCAGAATTCACCAGTGCATTAATCTAAAGAAAAAAATGTATATAACAAGTTTTGGTAGCATTTTGAATAAAAATGTACTTTTATATTTTCTTTTTAATTTTAGGTAAAGTTTTAGTAATTTTGTTGTTCGTTCTTTATTTTATTTTTTTTATGTCTGTTAAGTTTTTTTTATGTTTTAGTGTTTAGTTTTTTGTTTATTTAGTTTTGGTTATTTTAGTCCTTCAACTTAAACCAAACAAAAATGAGAAGTGTTTCTTTGGTAACTAGCTGAAATATAAAATAAGTTCAATTATATTAGATTTTTTTACGTTTTCATTACTTGAAATCATATAAACATTAACTTAAATAAAATAATATATATTTATTTCAGGCAAAATTTCTATTTTTACTTCTTATTCTAAACTAACAAAACCCAAACAAAACTAATAATAAATAAAACTAATAATAAAATTAATATGGTAATCAGTGGCGGCTGGTCAATAGGGGGCGCCCCCCCCCCCTTCAAGTTAGCCCCCTTTAACATGTTAACAATAAGTAAAAAATATATCGCAAATATTAACTAAATAAAATCATTTAGTCATAGTATTCTACTGTTAGTTATATTATAATTTATTGAAAATCAAAAAATCTAAACTATATTTCTTTCATATTTGTGGGCGGGGCGCCGGACTAATGAGTGTGTATGTAGGTACACAAACTTTTCAAAAGCATGTGATTTGAGGCTAAGCTCTAATTGGCTTGTTTCAAATTGTCCTTGGGGCGCAGGCTCCTCCCACTTTTGTTGTTAGAGCGAATCGATATTGTTTTTATATGTTTGGCCTCATGTGATTGGACCGTTCTCAACGACTCTCGTTCCACTCAGCAGCAGCTCGTCAGTTGACAGACAGGTACTAATTAATGTGGAAGCAAGCGCAATATCTCCAGATGAAAGACAATTCGGTTTTATCTTTACAAAAATACCGTTCACGAGGCGTTCGGATGAAGAAAAAAAAAGGATCAAGGAGCTTGGACCAGATTGCACGTACTTTGTTCGTTTGCGCCCCCCCCAAAAAAAATTTAGCACCAGCCGCCACTGATGGTAAATATAATAAAAAACGAATTCCAAACATTAATATAACCTGCAACCGTTTTTCAATGGTACTAAAATTACAATGAGTGATGTAAAGCTAATATCATTA
This sequence comes from Schizopygopsis pylzovi, assembly GCA_027422435.1. Classification (NCBI taxonomy): domain Eukaryota; kingdom Metazoa; phylum Chordata; class Actinopteri; order Cypriniformes; family Cyprinidae; genus Schizopygopsis; species Schizopygopsis pylzovi. The sequence goes on from CM049830.1 coordinate 32,523,206, forward strand.
CTAACTACTGTCAAGTCCCAGATTTAGTAAAACTATGCATGATTTAGATTGGGTTTCTGTTCTGTGGCAGTCGTGGTGATGTCACTAACAGCCTGAGGGATCTCCTGGTAGGTGAGCTGATGAAAGTGTCTCTGCTGCTCCAGCGAGCTGCAGACGGCTCCGCTCTGAGGCTCCACCCAGCACTCCGTCACCAAACTCAGCTCCGTGTCCACATCTATGGCCTCCACCTCAGTGTCATTGTCATCATCTGTGGAGAAGCTGGAGACACGATGCCAAAACAGACCGAGTCAAACCAAACGGCCTTTAGAAGACAATGCTGCCACAAAAAAATGTGTCTTCTAGTCTTTAACTTGCAATTAATGCACCTATGTAGCATGTGATTAGCTGTGTGAAGACGACGAACAATCTTTGCTAAATAATTTTACATTTTCCCTACCCTGCAATATTTATTTATGCATGTATGTATTTATTTGTTTTTGTGGTTTGTTAAATTTCATGCATTTATCGTTTTATTTTTGAGGCTATTTTTATTATTGTTTAAGTGTTCAGATCTTGGACAATTAATAAAGGCAGATTTTCCCAATCTTATCTGTCAAATAAAACTTATAAAAAAATTATTTATTAACATTAATCTATTATGTTATATATTATGCTAAATATAATACATTTCATTAAATGTTAATAATTCAAACAATAAAAACACTTGATTAAAACAGACTTTTTAAAATTATTTAAAATTAAATTAAATAATATTATTAAATTAAAATAAAACGTATTTAAATATTTTAACTATAAGAAAAATGTTATGCTAAATATAATCAATTTCATTAAATGTTAATAATTCAAACAATAAAAACACTTGATTAAAACAAACTTTTTAAAATTATTTAAAATTAAATAATATTATTAAATTAAAATAAAACGTATTTAAATATTTTAACTATAAGAAAAATGTTATATTGATTATTTGTATTCATTTTAATTGTATATTTAATTTTATATCATGTATTAAAAGGTATACACTATTAATGCTAAATAGAATATATTTAATAATACCTTAAAATATTAATAATTTGTAATTAATGAAAACAAAAACAGTTCATTACATTTATTTAAACATTATAATTAGGTTAACATCATATTGATTTGTTTATGTATTTTATTTGTACATTTAATATGTTTTAAAATTTATACACTTTCATTCAATTCAATTCATCAAAAGCTGTTTAAATGTGATGGTGATGATTGAGCTCTACAATGATCTGTTCTTGACCATCGCAGCACAGGAATCATTCGGCTGAAGCCGTGCTTTTAGCAGTGAACAGAACCAGTACTGCTTTGCACAGGTGTGATGAAGCGTCACCTGTCTTTAGTAGAAGTGGAATGCGGTGGGAAAAGGATGTACTGGACTATGCAGGTGTGTTTCTCTCCGTCCAGATCCGCTGACAGACTCTGCATACACAGTTGTGGCTGAACGTTAGAGATGCACCGGCAACAAATGCTAAAAGTGCGATATACAAGCAGAGCGTGTTCATACTTTCACCGGCATTGGCAGTTCTGCCACCATGTTGACGATACCCTCCCCGCTGGCGGCAAAGTGGAAGCCTTCAGACAGACGAATACTGTGCAATCAAATACAGCCGTTAGGAATTTAGCAAATGCTATTATCTGAACTGATTTATTTTAGGTCAGAGTTTCCCCAAGGATGTTTGAGACTCACTCTGAGAGCATGGAGAGGATATGAGCGACCGCGTGCAGTGATACGGCGGTTCCCGGGCCGTTCTGCACGGCCCAAACCCAGCGCTGGTGCAGGAAGTAGCGGGACAGAGACGCCATGGAGGAGGACGCCATCCGGCTGGCAGCCATGCTGAGAGGGGCGCCCGTGATGTGCGGCTGGGCGAACGGCTCCATGTTTAAGATGAAAGGGGTGCGGAAATCTGACGGGAGTTTCTCGTACCTGCAGCAGGATGTCAGAAGAGATTTACTAAATCATACGCTTTTGAAAACCTTTTTGAAAGCTTTCGAGTTACAGATGACCTAATCAGAGTCAATGTTGTTATTTTTAACATCAAAACTGGTCCGAAAAACTAATTGTATATTATAAAATGTGTAAAAAATTTGATTAGAAAATGAGAAAAAAATGTATTTATAAAAAATGTAATTAGAAAATGAGAAACTTTGAATGAATCAATTTCTAAGGTCGTTGACTTGGCGTTTTTCAGAAATTAAAAACATCGAAGTTTTAGTACTAAATGTACTAAAACTAAAAATTATGCTTGATATACAATATTATAAACCATGATAAACCACAAATGAACCAAAGTCTTGCAAATACATTAAACCATAGTTTGAAACTAAAATTGTAAAATGTAAATGACAAAACTGGTTATATAAATGATGTAAGTCTAATATGCAAAATGAAAAACTTAAACATTTTACTACATTTTTATTATAATACAGAATCCATGGTTATTTTTCATTAAGTTACTCAACAGTACTGCATTATTATACATACTCAATCAGTCCACAAATAATAGCAGTTAAGTAACACTTATCGAAGTGCCCACATATTAAATAGTGTTCTGCAAATCATTGCTTCAATTTTTGACCAAATGCACGTCGCGCTTTTTAGAACTTCTGGATAGATACGCCAAAATCTTTATCTTCCGGTGATAGCTCATTTTAAATATGTGCTGTTCATAGGTAGCAGAAACGTCCAGAAACCTCTCCTGCCTAATTTTAACCCTTTCCAGATGAACTACAACTCATGTTCATGTGCCAGTACAGTCAACAGTGACCGAGGTTTTAGGAACACGCTGTTTTGTACTCGTTCATTCAACAAGTCTGCTTCGGTATACGCAGTCTTGGTTATCTTTGGGAAATACCCATGCATACACGTAACTGCATTTAAATGCTGGCAAGATAAACACCATGCTTAACAGGTGGGGGGTGGATAATCTCGCTCGCGGCGAAACGACATGTGACATTATTCTCGACTGAATGAATATCTTAAGGTTCAGATTTCAGACAATGAACGCTAGTTGCTAAAATGCTTTGGCTTACAAAATGTAAAGCTCTTTATTATTTCTGCAACATCTGGTTCAGTAAAATTCACTGTGTGTGTGTAAGTGTGTCACTGTTGTCAATGTGTGAAGAAATGTGTGCCACAAACATGTCAAAAAAAAAAAAAGACTTACGGAGGTCTGAGTGATACGAAATGCGCTTGAATTACCGTTATAACCAGGAGATGGCAGCTAGGGTCCTTTATTGGCTGAAGCTGCCATTATAAACTGCCTAGTTTTCTCGGATCTTCTGATTTATTAGAAGCCCTGATACTAATATTATAAGCAAATTTGAAAACCTTTATCGCAAGCTTTCGAAGTATAACAGTATGAGCTAAGTGCAGGAAGTCACACAAAGTCACTTGTTATTTATTAACTAAATTAGGCTTCAGACAACAGCCTATGCTGAATTATTTAAATACATTTGATTAGAATAATTGAGTATAATAATAATGCAATTTCAATATTTTGAAACTGTTTAGATTGAAATTAGTAACTACATCGTTTAAGTGTTGATCCAACACAGAGCTGTAGCTTTTGTTAGTCTGAAATTGAGTATGAATACATTTAATGCTAACAGCTCTAAATTTGACTAAAACAAAGATTAATGCTAAATATCAATAGCCTCTGTCAATCAATAAACAAAAACTAAAAGCCGCATAATTTAACGGATTCACTCGTGTAAATTTAACATTCGCTAAAATAAATCCGAAACTGGAATAAAATGACGTAGTCTAATAAAAATGAAAAACTTTAAAACTTTAACTAAAATGAATGATAACGGATTATTATTTTTAGATCAAAACCATTATTACAGGACGCTCCTCAATTACAGTCACAGTACAGTAATGAACCGGAAATGACACTTATCCGAAGCTGTATCATTACAACCAGTGTTTGCAAATCATTGTCATTTTATAAATTGACACATTCAAAGTAAAACATTAAAACTAAAAAAGACTTTATTTGCATTTGAATCCAGTTTATCCATCAGGAATTGATAATAAAAGTGTCCCCACAGAGTTTAAATATAAAAATATAAAATCTGAAAATAATAGGGCTGGTGTCAGCCAAAAAGGAAAGTTGTTTCAAGCACCGATGAATCATTCACAAAAGTGTTTGGACTGAAAACAAGGTCTGATTTTGACTTGATGTTGACTGTAGGTCTTCACAAGGTTACGTTCAGATAACCGTAATGAGATCCATTACTGTTCAATGTTACGTCACGCACCTGATCAGTAGTTTTTCCAGGGGTTTGTTGAGCACCACCACACACGGCCGGTCAGACAGCGCCGGTTTGGCTGCAGGAAGAGGCGGGGATTTGGAGGGCGACGTGTTACCCAGAATCTTCCGTTTGGTTTTTGGCGTGGCCTCCTTATTCTGGACTCGATGAGGGAACCGCAGCCGTAGGATCTGCTCTCGAAGTTCATCCACAATCTACAGAGTGAGAGTCAGAAACACTCGTTCTATCCCATCCGGGATACACAGCTTTCACAGTGTGGAGAGCGCCGCCTCACCTTGTTCCTGGAGTGTGCCAGAGTCCCTATCGGGAAGCCCAATCGCAGCACCATGCAGGGAGCTTTCGAGATCAGACGCACCAGATAGAAGGAGACGGGCGGCAGCTCCGAGGCACTGTGGGGATAACACTTGTTAAAACACTGCTGAACTGCTCCTTAGTTTGCCTGTGGATCAAACTGTGATGTTTTAGTATCATTGAGACACTAATATGGTTTGTATTAACACACTGTGAGCAATGGTTGTCTTACAAGGTTGTAGATGCTCTCCCTGTGCTTAATTCTATGTTTTACTAAATTTGATTTACAATTAATGAGAGAATTTCAGATTATCAACATATGCTGATGATATGGCCCTGGTTGGCATTTGGACAAAACAAATCAGATATATGATCTAGCCTACCTGACCCACACTAGTGCTCTTGAAACTTGGTCATTGTTCTAGCCAGATTTAGAAAATATATATATTGCTAATACATCAAGGAAATTAATTATGTGTACAAAATGAGAAATGATTTCACCTTGAGAGTCAATTAGTTGAAATTGTGGAACAGGTCTTTAAGTATCTTGGATCAATTTTGGATTCTCAGTTGAGCAATTATGCTGATAATTCAGAGTACATTTTTAAGATATGCTCTCAGCGACTTTTCTTCTCAGACAGCTTAGTGTCTTGGTGTTACTGTAATAACATTTGGGAACTTGTGATAAAGTTGTCACATTGATTGAAAGTGTTTTAAACCTTTCACCTTCCTAAAATAGAATAGAACATCGTATAATTGTAGACTGAAAGAACAATTACTGAAATTCCAGAAATTGTTGTCCTCAGCAAATAACTAGAATAAATTGGCAGGCCTCAAGATTGAATTATCACAAATTACTAAAACTGGAAAGCCGACAATAGAAGAAGACGAGAGTTAAAGCTTGTATGGAAATCATATTAAAAAGTTTGAGCTCAAAGAAGTCCGGTAGACAGTTATAGAGTTCCTCTAGCAAAACCATAATGTAAATGTTAAGAAGTACGAGTTCATCCCAATGCAATTAGAATCATTAATTCAGCAACTAATATAATTGAGCAGTGTGTAAAGCTTGAACGGTTTTTTTTTTTTTTTTTATATATACACGTGTACGTGACTAGTTATTGTGTTTTTATATGTATGTCGTTGTTCTGCTGTGTTGGTGAGCCAAAGATAATTTTCCACTTAGGTGGACAATAAAGTCATACAATAAAATACAATATTTTGAATCGTTTTTTATTTGTAGATTTTCCATTTTAATTCATGTTTTACTAAATTTGTGTTTTTTGATATTTTGAATAGGTTTTCATTCATATTTTTCATCTCATTTTAATAGATATTTTAGTACATTTATTGTGTTTTTGTCATTTTTAGTAGATTTAAAAAATATATATATTTTAATACATCAAGGTAAACTAAATTAAAAATGAGAAATGTCACCTTGGCAATTAGTTGAAATAAAAAGGTCTTTATATTAGATTTCGTTTCAGTTAACAATTATTTTATTTCAAGTACTGGAAATATTTATGCTTTATGTTTTTAGTTTTAGTTTACTGTAATAACTTTGGGATGAAAAGTTGTCACATACATTGAAAACAAATCTAAAATAGAATAAAACGTATAATAGTTGATGAAAGAAAATTATGAAATTAGAAATGTTGTCTTGGCAAATAACTAGAATAAATATGTTCAAGTTGAAGTATAAAAATTACTAAAACTAAAGCCGAAATAAAAAGCAATTAAAGCTGTATGGAAATATATTAAAAATTACCAAAGAATATAACAGAAAATATAAAAAACATAATTAAATGTAAAAATACGAGTTCATTCAAAATATTAATAAATAATATAATGGTTTAAAAATTAATAACACTGGTCTACTAAAATGTGATGAATAAATCTGAATGTAGTGCGGGAATAATGTGAATATAAATATTAGATGAAAAACTGATCATAAATGTTGTCTTGGCAACTAACTAGAATAAATGTTAAAGTTGAAGTATAAAAATCACTAAAACTAAAGCTGAATTAAAAATCGATTAAAGCTACATAGAAATATTTATATATAGCAAATAACAAAAATATAATGAAAATGTAAAACTGAAAATGTTGAATAAAATCTCATTCAAAATATGAATAATGTAACCGTATAAACACTGCTGAAATTACACTGTCACCTAAAAATGTCTAAGTGTGTGAGAAATGTCTAAGTGTGTTAGAAATGTCTAAGTGTGTGAGAAATGTCTAAGTGTGTGAGAAATGTCTAAGTGTGTGAGAAATGTCTAAGTGTGTGAGAAATGTCTAAGTTTGTGAGAAATGTCTAAGTTTGTGGGAAATGTCTAAATGTGTGAGAAATGTCTAAGTGTGTGAGAAATGTCTAAGTGTGTTAGAAATGTCTAAGTGTGTGAGAAATGTCTAAGTGTGTGAGAAATGTCTAAGTGTGTTAGAAATGTCTACGTGTGTGAGAAATGTCTAAGTGTGTGAGAAATGTCTAAGTGTGTGAGAAATGTCTAAGTGTGTGAGAAATGTCTAAGTGTGTGAGAAATGTCTAAGTGTGTGAGAAATGTCTAAGTGTGTGAGAAATGTCTAAGTGTGTGAGAAATGTCTAAGTGTGTGAGAAATGTCTAAGTGTGTGAGAAATGTCTAAGTGTGTGAGAAATGTCTAAGTGTGTTAGAAATGTCTAAGTGTGTGAGAAATGTCTAAGTGTGTGAGAAATGTCTAAGTGTGTTAGAAATGTCTAAGTGTGTTAGAAATGTCTAAGTGTGTTAGAAATGTCTAAGTGTGTGAGAAATGTCTAAGTGTGTGAGAAATGTCTAAGTGTGTAAGAAATGTCTAAGTGTGTTAGAAATGTCTAAGTGTGTTAGAAATGTCTAAGTGTGTGAGAAATGTCTAAGTGTGTTAGAAATGTCTAAGTGTGTTAGAAATGTCTAAGTGTGTGAGAAATGTCTAAGTTTGTGAGAAATGTCTAAGTTTGTGGGAAATGTCTAAATGTGTGAGAAATGTCTAAGTGTGTGAGAAATGTCTAAGTGTGTTAGAAATGTCTAAGTGTGTGAGAAATGTCTAAGTGTGTGAGAAATGTCTAAGTGTGTGAGAAATGTCTAAGTGTGTTAGAAATGTCTAAGTGTGTGAGAAATGTCTAAGTGTGTTAGAAATGTCTAAGTGTGTGAGAAATGTCTAAGTGTGTTAGAAATGTCTAAGTGTGTAAGAAATGTCTAAGTGTGTTAGAAATGTCTAAGTGTGTTAGAAATGTCTAAGTGTGTGAGAAATGTCTAAGTGTGTGAGAAATGTCTAAGTGTGTTAGAAATGTCTAAGTGTGTGAGAAATGTCTAAGTGTGTGAGAAATGTCTAAGTGTGTTAGAAATGTCTAAGTGTGTGAGAAATGTCTAAGTGTGTTAGAAATGTCTAAGTGTGTGAGAAATGTCTAAGTGTGTTAGAAATGTCTAAGTGTGTTAGAAATGTCTAAGTGTGTTAGAAATGTCTAAGTGTGTGAGAAATGTCTAAGTGTGTTAGAAATGTCTAAGTGTGTGAGAAATGTCTAAGTGTGTTAGAAATGTCTAAGTGTGTGAGAAATGTCTAAGTGTGTGAGAAATGTCTAAGTGTGTGAGAAATGTCTAAGTGTGTGAGAAATGTCTAAGTGTGTGAGAAATGTCTAAGTGTGTGAGAAATGTCTAAGTGTGTTAGAAATGTCTAAGTGTGTGAGAAATGTCTAAGTGTGTGAGAAATGTCTAAGTTTGTGAGAAATGTCTAAGTGTGTGAGAAATGTCTAAGTGTGTGAGAAATGTCTAAGTGTGTGAGAAATGTCTAAGTTTGTGAGAAATGTCTAAGTGTGTTAGAAATGTCTAAGTGTGTGAGAAATGTCTAAGTGTGTTAGAAATGTCTAAGTGTGTTAGAAATGTCTAAGTGTGTGAGAAATGTCTAAGTGTGTGAGAAATGTCTAAATGTAGTTGTTGAAACACTGCTCTGTAATTTGGCAGCTGAACTACACATGCACCTGTAGATGAGTTTGACGTATGAGTATCCCTCCACCAGGACGAAACTGCTCCAGTCCCTGAGCAGCGAGGTGAGCGCCGAGTGAGAGATGCGGCACTGGATGGTGCTGAAGCGACCGTTACAGCCAGCGTTGTGCACATGCTTTGGGACCGGGCTGAAGCAAAACAGTGTACAGCCATTCAGATTTAAACAACACTGACATTTTCATACCAACTCAAGTTTAAGGGTGCATCCCATTTCTCTGTCTTACCCCTAGCCCTTGTCCCTCGAAACCGAGTGGTGAGCGCTAGGGGTGAAAACATACCCCTATGAAACGAGACGCCACTTGGTTACGGTTACGTCATCATACATCGTCGCTAGCTGCTGCTACGTCACCAGAGGAGACAAGTGTTGATCACAAACTCTCCGTCTAAAAGTGTGTGTTTGATCTCAAACTCTCCGTCTAAAAGTGTGTGTTTGATCACAAACTCTCCGTCTAAAAGTGTGTGTTTGATCACAAACTCTCCGTCTAAAAGTGTGTGTTTGATCACAAACTCTCCGTCTAAAAGTGTGTGTTTGATCACAAACTCTCCGTCTAAAAGTGTGTGTTTGATCACAAACTCTCCGTCTAAAAGTGTGTGTTTGATCATAAACTCTCCGTCTAAAAGTGTGTGTTTGATCACAAACTCTCCGTCTAAAAGTGTGTGTTTGATCACAAACTCTCTCGTCTAAAAGTGTGTGTTGATCACAAACTCTCCGTCTAAAAGTGTGTGTTTGATCACAAACTCTCCGTCTAAAAGTGTGTAGTTTGATCACAAACTCTCCGTCTAAAAGTGTAGTGTTTGATCACAAACTCTCCGTCTAAAAGTGTGAATGTTATGATCACAAACTCTCCGTCTAAAAGTGTAGTGTTTGATCACAAACTCTCCGTCTAAAAGTGTAGTGTTTGATCGCAAACTCTCCGTCTAAAAGTGTGTAGTTTGATCGAAACTCTCCGTTAAAATGTTAGTTTGACGAAACTCTCCGTTAAAAGTTAGTGTTGAATCGCAAACTCTCCGTCTAAAAGTGTGTAGTTTGATAAAATCTCCGTCTAAAAGTTAGTGTTTGAATCACAAACTTCCGTCTAAAAGTGTAGTGTTTGACACAAACTCTCACGTCTGTAAGTGTGTGTTTGATCTACAAACTCTCCTGTCTAAAGTAGTGTGTTGAATCAGGAAAATCTCCGTCTAAAAGTGTAGTGTGTTGATCACAAACTCTCCAGTCTAAAAGTGTAAGTGTTGATCACAAACTCTCCGTCTAAAAGTGTGTGTTTGATCTAAATCCCGTCTAAAAGTGTGTGTTTGATCCAAACTCTCCGTCTAAAAGTGTGTGTTTGATCACAAACTCTCCGTCTAAAAGTGTGTGTTTGATCCAAACTCTCCGTCTAAAAGTGTGTGTTTGATCCAAACTCTCCGTCTAAAAGTGTGTGTTTGATCACAAACTCTCCGTCTAAAAGTGTGTGTTTGATCACAAACTCTCCGTCTAAAAGTGTGTGTTGATCACAAACTCTCCGTCTAAAAGTGTGTGTTTGATCCAAACTCTCCGTCTAAAAGTGTGTGTTTGATCGACAAACTCTCCGTCTAAAAGTGTGTGTTTGATCACAAACTCTCCGTCTAAAAGTGTGTGTTTGATCACAAACTCTCCGTCTAAAAGTGTGTGTTTGATCACAAACTCTCCGTCTAAAAGTGTGTGTTGATCACAAACTCTCGTCTAAAAGTGTGTGTTGATCACAAACTCTCCGTCTAAAAGTGTGTGTTTGATCGCAAACTCTCCGTCTAAAAGTGTGTGTTTGATCACAAACTCTCCGTCTAAAAGTGTGTGTTTGATCACAAACTCTCCGTCTAAAAGTGTGTGTTTGATCACAAACTCTCCGTCTAAAAGTGTGTGTTTGATCACAAACTCTCCGTCTAAAAGTGTGTGTTTGATCCAAACTCTCCGTCTAAAAGTGTGTGTTTGATCACAAACTCTCCGTCTAAAAGTGTGTGTTTGATCACAAACTCTCGTCTAAAAGGTGTGTTTGTCACAAACTCTCCGTCTAAAAGTGTGTGTTTGATCACAAACTCTCCGTCTAAAAGTGTGTGTTTGATCACAAACTCTCCGTCTAAAAGTGTGTGTTTGATCACAACTCTCCGTCTAAAAGTGTGTGTTTGATCACAAACTCTCCGTCTAAAAGTGTGTGTTTGATCACAAACTCTCCGTCTAAAAGTGTGTTTTGATCACAAACTCTCCGTCTAAAAGTGTGTGTTTGATCACAAATCCCGTCTAAAAGTGTGTGTTTGATCCAAACTCTCCGTCTAAAAGTGTGTGTTTGATCCAAACTCTCCGTCTAAAAGTGTGTGTTTGATCCAAACTCTCCGTCTAAAAGTGTGTGTTTGATCCAAACTCTCCGTCTAAAAGTGTGTGTTTGATCACAAACTCTCCGTCTAAAAGTGTGTGTTTGATCACAAACTCTCCGTCTAAAAGTGTGTGTTTGATCACAAACTCTCCGTCTAAAGTGTGTGTTTGATCACAAACTCTCCGTCTAAAAGTGTGTGTTTGATCCAAACTCTCCGTCTAAAAGTGTGTGTTTGATCCAAACTCTCCGTCTAAAAGTGTGTGTTTGATCCAAACTCTCCGTCTAAAAGTGTGTGTTTGATCACAAACTCTCCGTCTAAAAGTGTGTGTTTGATCACAAACTCTCGTCTAAAAGTGTGTGTTTGATCACAAACTCTCCGTCTAAAAGTGTGTGTTTGATCACAAACTCTCCGTCTAAAAGTGTGTGTTTGATCACAAACTCTCCGTCTAAAAGTGTGTGTTTGATCACAAACTCTCCGTCTAAAAGTGTGTGTTGATCACAAACTCTCCGTCTAAAAGTGTGTGTTTGATCACAAACTCTCCGTCTAAAAGTTTGTTTGATCCAAACTCTCCGTCTAAAAGTGTGTGTTTGATCACAAACTCTCCGTCTAAAAGTGTGTGTTTGATCACAAACTCTCCGTCTAAAAGTGTGTGTTTGATCACAAACTCTCCGTCTAAAAGTGTGTGTTTGATCCAAACTCTCCGTCTAAAAGTGTGTGTTTGATCACAAACTCTCCGTCTAAACGTGTTGTTTGATCACAAACTCTCCGTCTAAAAGTGTGTGTTTGATCACAAACTCTCCGTCTAAAAGTGTGTGTTTGATCACAAACTCTCCGTCTAAAAGTGTGTGTTCGATCTCAAACTCTCCGTCTAAAAGTGTGTGTTTGATCACAAACTCTCCGTCTAAAAGTGTGTGTTTGATCACAAACTCTCCGTCTAAAAGTGTGTGTTCGATCACAAACTCTCCGTCTAAAAGTGTGTGTTTTCACAAACTCTCCGTCTAAAAGTGTGTGTTTTCACAAACTCTCCGTCTAAAAGTGTGTGTTTGATCACAAACTCTCCGTCTAAAAGTGTGTGTTTGATCACAAACTCTCCGTCTAAAAGTGTGTGTTTGATCACAAACTCTCCGTCTAAAAGTGTGTGTTTGTCGATTGCGTGGGTTTAAGTGATGTTTTCTCTCGTCAGAGAAACGCGGGACTGTTGTGCAAATCAGCAAAGTAACGTTAGCGTGGAAAAATAGCAATTTTTTTAAACGTTTCAATTAAGAGCATGGTTGCAAATATATATGTAAGTTACAGGACTGTGTAGAGCACAAAACAAGACTGTCGTCATTTTAAATCAATTATTTAAGCCGAAAATACTCTCTGGATGATCTGGATCAGTGTGTTCTGGTACTCCGTGGTTTCAAGTAAGCTCGTGAAAATGCTTGGTTTTGAGGGGTATCTACCCCTTCCACTTACCCCTACCCCTCGATCAAAACCAGAACTAGCCCTTACTCTCACGTGAACGCACAAAACTAAGGGGAAGGGGTAAGACAGAGAATCGGGATTCACCCTATATCTTTGAAGTAACTTTCCCAACACTAGCAGGACTACGCTATATCTCCCGCTGACCAATCCGGGCTGTGTCCACTCACATGTCATGCTCCAGAATGATAGCGATGCGATGCATGTGCAGCCAGCGCTGCCAGAAGTTGGCGTCCATGGACAGGATGGGCTTCCAGTAGGAGGCAAACTGTGATTGGCTGGAGTCTTTAGAGCCACTGTGCTGGAGGGAGAGGACCTGATGGAGAACAGGGTTGTGTTTATCATGTTAACATCACCAAAACAACTAAAATGTGAAGCTTAGTGAACTACTCTACAGTTTCCCCTGGTTTCACAGACAAGGCTTAAGCCTAGTCCCAGACTAAAATGTAAGTCTGAGCTGTTTAAACTGAAAGAAACTTACACTGGATGATCTTTAAATACATCAGTGCCTTTGTTTGGTCTCAAGATGCACACAGTCATGTTTTTTTCTAAGTACATTAATAAAAATACGTATGCCTTAATCCTGGCTTAGTCTAAACCCTGTCTTTATGTAATTTAAGAGATGCTTTTGTTCCACACAGGATTAACTATTGTTTGAATTTAGTATGATTTTTATTTATTATTTTGAAAGACGTCTATTCTGCTCACGAGGGCTGCATTTGTTTGATCAAATATACAGTAAATACAGTAAAATTGTGAAATATTATTATCATTTCAAATAGCTGTTTTCTATATGAATATGTTGTGAAATGTAATTTATGGCTGTGATCAAAGCTGTGTTTTCATCTTCATTAAATTAGTCTTCACATGATCTTCAGAAATCACTCTAATATGCTGATTTGCTGCTCAATAAATATTTCTGATTATTATCAATGTTGAAAACAGTTGTGCAGCTTTACGTATTTGTGGAAACTGTGATCTATTTCATTTTTCAGCATTCTTTGATGAACAATGTTTATTTGAAATGCACTTATTTGAAATAGAAATCTTTTAAAACATTATGAATGCCTTTGCTGTCACTTTTGATCAATTTCATGCATCCTTGGTGAAGAAAAATCATGCTGACCCCAAACTTTTGGACTTTGTATTTTTGCGCCAACACTCACCGGTGTGGTGGATCCAGGTGGGATGTAAAACAGAGGCACCCCATTTTTCGTGCTTTCGGGGATGGTGTAGTGTTCTGGGATGGAATTAAAGGACTGTAGGTGCACCAGCATCTGGTCTGTCTGATTTATGCTGTTGAGGAGAAGCAACATTACTCTCATACCTGCAAACTCACAAGAGGTCAAAAGGTGACATCGTTCAGAATTGAAGCCTTGTAGGGGGGGTCGCCCCCCATCCATTTTTTTTTATGAATTTAGCATGTAAATGAAGCGTTGTGGTGCACTCTGACAATAAAATAAAGGAAAAAGACAACATATGCATCATGTAAAAAAAAAAGCACATTTATACCACAGACTTTTTGTGTCTCTCTTATTATCAGCATTCATACTTCTCTTTGTGTGCAGTGGAGTAATTTATTTTTGCACATTTTAATGTTCACATTAGAGCGTGCATACTATCTACAAACTAGGAAACAGAAGCTGCATCTGAAGTGGCATTACACAGACTGTTTAATGAAGCTGAGGTGCCATAAATGCACATTTCAAATGCAAAAATTATTTTACACGATAAATGTTTTTGAACATACAAGTTAAAAAAGTTGGGAAAAATGCATTACTTTTAAATATGAAACCAAACCACCAGTAGATGGCGTTCAAAGACTGTTTTAATGAGATTAATTAGTCATTCATTAAAACGGGTGTGTACGCTACATCATCAAACTAAAACACACAGCAGAGTATTTAAAAGCATTCAAGATAAGACAGAGATCGGACCTCTGCAGAGTGTTCCAGAAGCGGCGGATCACAGACGTCCGGTAGGGGCTTGTGATTGGTTTCCTCATGGTGCAGCTGATGTCATGGAGGATGTCGTAGCTGCCCTCTATGGTCACCTCCACCCAGGTGGTGCGTTGGACTGGATATAGCGGCCAGGACGCCACCGCAAGGTACTCGACACGCATGTTATGCTTCCAGAGGAGGACCAGCTTCACCTCCAGCTGACTTCCTCCTTATACAGACAGATTAGATGATTATTTAGAAATCCCAATAAGCCAGCGGTTCTCAATTCCAGTCCTCGCGCCCCCCCCTCTGCACATTTCGTATGTTACTCTTATCGCTTCAGATGTTTGTTCTATTCGAACGTAAGTGCCCTGCGAAGTGGACATCACAGGATATTCTGCCATGATTCCGGTTCGAAGCGAACGTATATATTCCATTCAAAGTGCATTGAAGTGTGCAAGACGTGAATTAAAATTGTATATATTTACAGAGGTATATGATGTCACACTCGTCCGTGCGTGAAGACGTTGCGCAACGCAAATCCATGAATGAATGTCCCGAAATAAAGTAAACTTCAGCGGATTTCCCTGCTCAGGGAGTAGGGAGCAATGGACCCTGTGTAGGGAGCAATGGACACTGTGTGGGGAGCAATGGACCCTGTGTAGAGGAGCAATGGACACCTGTGTAGGGAGCAATGGACTGTGTGGGAGCAATGGACACTGTGTGGGGAGCAATGGACCCTGTGTGGGGAGCAATGGACCCTGTGTGGGGAGCAATGGACCCTGTGTGGGGAGCAATGGACCCTGTGTGGGGAGCAATGGACCCTGTGTAGGGAGCAATGGACGGGAGCAATGGACCCTGTGTGGGGAGCAATGGACCCTGTGTGGGGAGCAATGGACCCTGTGTGGGGAGCAATGGACCCTGTGTGGGGAGCAATGGACCCTGTGTGGGGAGCAATGGACGGGAGCAATGGACCCTGTGTAGGGGAGCAATGGACACTGTGTAGGGGAGCAATGGACCCTGTGTAGGGGAGCAATGGGCCCTGTGTAGGGGAGCAATGGGCCCTGTGTGGGGAGCAATGGACACCTGTGGGGGAGCAATGGACCCTGTGTGGGGAGCAATGGACCCTGTGTGGGAGCAATGGAGCCCTGTGTGGGGAGCAATGGCCCTGTGTGGTGAGCAATGGAGCCCTGTGTAGGGAGCAATGGGCCCTGTGTGGGGAGCAATGGACCCTGTGTGAGGGAGCAATGGACCCTGTGTGGGGAGCAATGGACACTGTGTGGGGAGCAATGGACACTGTGTGGGGAGCAATGGACACTGTGTAGGGAGCAATGGACACCGTGTGGGAGCAATGGACACTGTGTTAGGGAGCATGTCAATGGACACTGTGTCAGGGAGCAATGGACCACTGTCGTAGGGAGCAAGTGGTTATCTATCTGTGTTACAAGGGAGCAATGGCACACGGGTGTAGCGGAGCAACTGGACACTGTGTAGGGACCCTGCAATGGACAGCTGATGTAGGGAGCAGATGTGTACACTGAGGAGGAGAGCATATTGGACACTGTAGGAGGGAGCAATGGACACTGAGGAGGGAGCAATGGACACTGAGGAGGGAGCAATGGACACTGTGTAGGGAGCAATGGACTACTTGTGTAGGGAGCTAATGGACACTAGTGTAGGGAGTCAATGGACACTGTGTAGGGAGCAATGGACACTGTGTAGGGAGACAAATGGACACTGATGTAGGGAGCAATGGACACTAGAGGAGGTAGCAATGGACACTGAGGAGGGAGCAATGGACACTGAGGAGGGAGCAATGGACAACTGTGTAGGGAGCATGTCAATCGGAACACAGTTCATGCATTGGAAGCGCACTTCTAACAAGCTGATTATCTGAATCAGGTGTGTTATACATATAGAGAGACATGCTAAATATGCAGAGCAGGGGGGGCGAAGGACTAGGAATTGAGAACCGCTGCAATAAACTGAATTACATGCAAAGATTGTGTACCATTACAGAAGCATATCTGAACACCGTATGAGGTTGAAGTACCTTTAGTGATGTTGATCTCCCGGATGGTGTATCCCTCTCGCAGTCTGATGGACAGGACACTGATCAAGTCAGCATGCACTTCCTTCTCCGTGTGTTTCTTCCTGCGCATCACTAAGGCGGGGTTTCCACTGGCCGACACCAGGTGTTCATTAAAGAGCCTATCCTGGGAGACTAGAAACACACAGATGACACAGATCAGCCATTACAGCGGTGTTTGCATCACATTACGCGAAACCTAATAATAATACAAATTAATTCAAATGTATACGGGCGCACTTTAAGGACAAATTCTCACTTCAAAAGAACTATTAACTACTACTTTTGCCTCAATAAACTCCTAATTTGCTGCTTATTAATTATTAGTAAGCTAGTTGTCTAAAATATGGATCTAAAAAAAATAAGGCATTAATACGTGCTTTATAAGTACTAAAAAATAGCCAATATGCTATTAATGTAAAAACAGTGAGACATTGTACAATATATAACTTTGCATACTAACCAATCACATCCTAGCTGTATGTAGATAAAGTTTGAAAAGTGAAAGTAAAATCAGTTGTGGTTCCCTACAGTCAGATGCTTAATTTCACAAACGATTTAGCAACTTCAAATGAGAATCATATGACATATGAACTAACTTTTGACCAAACCTCATGAGCTTTTATGAAATTGCCATATGAACTAATCTTGACTGAGGCAGAACTGAAAGTGCACGGACAGGGCTGATTTTCTGAGCGCTGAGAGCTCTTGTATTGATTTCTTTGCAGTCTTATTATGTGAGGTGAATGAACCGAGTGTTTAAAGTGAACAGAGCAATCCTCTCTTTGACATTTTCAAGGACTCAAACATCTCTGAATACTTCTCATCCTACTCGGTGTTTCTCGGATCTCATAACATTTACATGCATTTATGCATTTAGCAGACGCTAGTGACTTACAGGCTATACATTTTTTACCAGTATGTGTGTTCCCTGGGAATCGAACCCACAACCTTTGCGCTGTTAACGTGATGCTCTACCACTGAGCCACAGAACACATAAAACAACAGAAACGGTGTAATCCCTGTTTTAGACATCCACGGGTATCTACTTTAGTCCCAAGTAAAGTTTGTGGACACTTTTGTCACACTCAGTGCTGTTAATGTTAACTAAAACTGTTAAAAATTATTTTGGTAATTAAAAAATATATTTCAAAAAAATTAAATATAAATATCACATTAAAAAAAAAAATTTATGAACATCAGAAATGTTGTCTTGGCAATTAACTGAAAAAAATATGTTTAATTTGAATTACTAAAACTAAAATAATAAAAAAATCCATTAAATAAATCCATAAATAATAATAAAATTAATAAAAAACATATACAATTTGAAAACAATACTGAAAATAAAATAGAAGCCAATTCAAAATATGAATAAGCACTACAATAGTATAAACAAAGCTAAAATACACTGATCACTTAATGTCTGAATGTCATAGCATTACTTAACAAAATATGAAATCAATGGCTATTATTTCAAAGATGAAAAGCTTAAACCAGCGGTTCTCAACCCGCGGCCCGCGAATCCGAATGCGGCCCACCATGCTGAATGTTACAGTCTTATGTGTTGAACATAATTAAAAAATAACTTTCAGTTTTACAATTAGTTTTAGTTTTTACATTCATTTAAAAATGTACTAAACAAATATGTTTTTGTTATGTAAAATGATTTATTTTTTCATATATTATTTAGCAGACCACTTAATGTTACGGATTTAACGAGCACTTACAAGCGTGCACTTTGGCATAATTAATTCAAATAGTCATCAGCAGCCATTAGTTCTGTAGAATTGAGCATCAGAATGGACACATTTGTTAAGGGAGAAAACGAAATGTGGCAAATGCCAGTGAAGAAACGCATTCAAACAAGAATAGTCTCAGCATCAGCGGTGAAGAGAGTGCTGGGCTTCGGTTTGCCCCCCCACTCACTTGAAGATGTTCAGGCACAAAGAAACACCCATAAACTACTACACAGCAATCATCCTTATTACAGAAATGTGTCAAAACATCTCTGGAGAGAACCTCAGATTATTACATTTGAAAATTCTTTCCATATTTGGATAAACATAGGCTACATTTGTGAACGCACACTTTCTGCAAAAACACTTCCGTGCGCGTCTTACAGACTGCAATTTACAATCACAACTTCATTGTGCTGTTACTCCTTTCCAGCAGAATTTCACTAAATTGGTTCTCGACAGCATCAGGTGTTTTGTTATTGGTGAGTAGAATTATTTATTTAAATAAACGTAATCGTTTAGATATCCTAATATTTAGCCTATAAATAATATTATAAATCCGGTTGGTTTGTATTGATGACGTAATATGTAAATGGCATGCGTGAGACTTGCACTTGGACCACAGTGGAAAAAAGGTTGAGAACCACTGGAATAAACAATCAGCCTAGTGTTGAAAAGGTGTCATTGTTGTGTTTGTTTGTGGTTAGTGTATGATGTTGATGGTTCTCTACACCTGTGGTTCCTCTGCCAGGACAAACGGTGTGAACCTGAGGAGAACAGACTTCCTACAGACACTAAAAATGATGAAAGCACCAGCTCCAGCACACAGATCTGGGCCCGTATTCATAAAGATTATAAGAATCCTCTCAGAGAGATACTAATTTAGCTTAAAAATGTCTAGCTAGGAGTCTTAGCTTAAAAGTGATTCAGGACCAATCTGAGAGCAACTCTGAGCAAGGAAAACACAAAAACTTGTATCTTAGTGAGGAGGCGGGGCTGACCCCGTTGCTAGGAATGACACAGTCTTTTGAAGACTGTGATTGGTTGGTTGTCCAATAAGGAAATTAAAGAGAGATTTTAAGAGTAGGTCTATTTTAAGCCTTCACTTTGAAATTGCAGGCATATTTTTTTCTGTTTTACCTTACTCTCTCATGTGAGAGGTAATCATATATACATTATGTGTATATATATATACTCTTTATTTTTTACTTACCATGCTGTTAATTTCTTACTTAACGTATTTTACATTTACATTTAATCATTTAGCAGACGCTTTTATCCAAAGCGACTTACAAACGAGGACAATAGAAATAATAAAAACCAACAAAAGAGCAACAACATGCAAGTGTTATGACAAGTCTCGGTTAGCCTAACGCAGTACAAGTTTTTTTTTTTAAGAAAACGAGTAGATAGAATAGAAAAAAGAAAGCTAGTGTTAGTTTTTCTCTAATAAGATCGCTCACAAACACGATCCCTGCACGATCTAATGTGTAGCGTCTTATTAACTCACTGTCATGCATTGTGTGCAACACATTTCTTCTCCCTCGTAGTATTTCGGCCATTTTCTCCGCTGCTAAAGAAACTCTTAAGCCTCTTAAAAGTCCTCGTCCGTACTCCTAACAATTTCGGACCTTAAGACCTCTTTTAAGGGTTAAGATGCTTTCTGAATTACTTTTTTTCTTTACTAGGATCTTTTCTTTAAATTTAAGAGGAAACACCCACATTTCTAAGAATTTTCTTAGAATTGTGTTACTAGGAGCAACTCTTAGCACTAAGATTTTTCATGAATACAGGCCCTGGTCTTCAGACACCGTTCAGGTGTGTCAGTGTTGAGCTTACAGCAGTAGTACTCTGGGTTCATGGACTCGCCGGTCCTCAGGAAGGAGTAGGTGAGGAAGGCGCGGTGGTAAGCGTTCATCTCGTCGCCTGTAGAGCCGGACTCTGGACACATGGACAGGTACGAGCCAAAGGTCGCCATGGACATGAACTTCATCAGCTCCACGTTAGGGATGTAGCCAAAACTACAGTCGTAGGAGTAAGCGCCGCCCACCTGAGGGAACACATCAAAATAAATATACATGCTACGCTTTATAACAGACATGTTACAAACATACTGCATTTACACTACAATTCAAACGTTTGAGATCAGTAAGAAATTAATACTTTTATTCATCAAGCATTCATTAAACTGATTTATAAAGTTATAAAATAATTCTATTTCAAATAAATGCTCTCCTTCTGAACATTTTATTCATCTAATAATCCTAAAGCATAACTGTTTTTGACATTGATAATAATCAGAAATGTTTCCTGAGCAGTAAATCAGTATATTGTTATGATTTCAGAAGATCATGTGACACTGAAGACTGGAGAAATGATGCTGAAAATACAGATTTGATCACATAAATAAATTACATTTTACAATATATACTCATAAGAAACAGTTGTTTTAAATGTTAATAATATTTCACAATATTACTGATTTTATTGTATTTTTATCAGCCTTGGTGAACTGAAAAGACTTCATTCAAAAACCTTACCGACCCTAAACTTTTGAACAGCGGTGTAAAAGGTATTATTGTGTATATATTTGTGGCAGGTAGAGTGAAATGTCAAATGGATCTGAGCAGCACCTGGACAAATGAACAGGCAATGGTTCCACTTCTCAGCTGGTTCAGTAATGTTTCACACACAGCTACATCAGGAACACTCGTCACTCCATCTGTGATGATTATTATACCTGCAAGACAGCACAAACGATGACTAACTACACAAGCACTTTATTTACAACCATTTGTGCACTTATTATAATGCCAACTTAGACAGGAGGAGACCACGCGACTGACCAACCAGTTTGTTCTTGCATGCCATTTAGCCATAGGTTAAAGCCACTAACACTAGGGGTGTAACGATTCATCGATACAATGTATGACGATACGATGCATCGATGCCACGCGTAAAATATCGATGTTTGTAAAAAGTCACCTTTATTTTGGCACTGTCCACATCTTCACATAATCTATGCATTACCGCCAACGCGTGCGTTCTCGTTCAATCTCACGTATCAGGACTCGATATAAGGACTGCTCGAATGCACGAGGTGAGCATATAAGACGCTCGGGATTATTGGAGTAACAGTCGCGCGCTGTGTGAGAAGTTTTCCACGCACACATCTGAAGCGCACGCACACATCTGAAGTGCACACACACACACACACATCTAAAGCGCGCGCGCACACACACACACACATCTGAAGCACGCACACACAGACACACACAGCTGATGCGCACACACACACACACATCTGAAGCGCCCGCACACACACACACACACACACACATCTGAAGCGCACGCACACAGACAGCCGCGTCAACTCCGCGCGAATACTGAGCTCTCCTCCGCTTTTGTGTGCATGGATGAATAAATTCAGACTAAACTACATCAAAAAGCATGTTTTGGCTAATATCCTTGTAAACAGTCGGTTAAGAAAAGCATGTCTTAATGTAAACAGTGGAGAAAAAAGGCGTGTGTATCAGTATATTAAATCTGTGCTCTCGTTCTTAAAGTGAAAGAAAACTAATAATAAATCTAATGCTGTTAAAGAAAAATACAAGCGCTCACTGCTCCTGAGTAAATAACCTTTGTAACATCAAAAAGTATTCATTTACAGGATATTTAATTTATACAGTGAAGACTATGCAGTGTTTATTGAACTTGTGTCGTTCTTCTATTGTATGTATTTTCTGCTATTGCTTGTAATTTGGTTATCTGTAGAAAAGATGTTTAGCACTGAGCCCATAGTAGCATTTCCAGATTTATGTTCATGTTATATATTTTAGTTGCATTTGTGAGTTAATAAAAATATAGATGGCTGTTTAAAATAGGTATATAATATGATAATATCGATATATGAATCTGCAAATATCGTATCGCTGGGTATGAAAATCGATATCGAATCCTGACAAACCATCCGATTTACACCCCTAACTAACACTAAACTATGTTAGTAACTTAAGTTTGTAAAGATGATGCTCATTCATCTGGAGGGACAAAGGATGCACTTACCAGCACCAGAGTTTGGAGGCAGAAGCTGCAGCGCGAGAATGCCCTGCCTCACCATACTGACCAGCCCGACATCAGCCGTCACCATGGACAGCCCCGGCTTCCTCTGAGACAGCTCCTCCACCGCGTCGTTAGAGAAGGACTGATAGACCGATCCACTGAACTGAAGAACAAACAAACATGTTTTCTAATGTATCATTTCAAGTTCAAAAGTTTGGGGTCGGTAAGATTCTCTAATGCAGCGGTTCTCAATTCCAGTCCTCGCGCCCCCCCACTCTGCATATTTCGTATGTTACTCTTATCGCTTCAGATGTTTGTTCTATTCGAACGTAAGTGCCCTGCGAAGTGGACATCAGGATATTCCTCCATGATTCCAGTTCGAAGCGAACGTATATATTCCATTCAAAGTGCATTGAAGTGTGCAAGACGTGGACACTGTGTGGGGAGCAATGGACACTGTGTGGGGAGCAATGGACACTGTGTGGGGAGCAATGGACACTGTGTGGGGAGCAATGGACACTGTGTGGGGAGCAATGGACACTGTGTAGGGAGCAATGGACACTGTGTGGGGAGCAATGGACCCTGTGTAGGGAGCAATGGACCCTGTGTAGGGAGCAATGGACACAGTGTAGGGAGCAATGGACACAGTGTAGGGAGCAATGGACACAGTGTAGGGAGCAATGGACACAGTGTGGGGAGCAATGGACACTGTGTGGGGAGCAATGGACACGGTGTGTAGGGAGCAATGGACCCCGTGTAGGGATCAATGGACACGGTGTGTAGGGAGCAATGGACCCCGTGTAGGGAGCAATGGACCCCGTGTAGGGAGCAATGGACCCCGTGTAGGGAGCAATGGACCCCGTGTAGGGAGCAATGGACCCCGTGTAGGGAGCAATGGACCCCGTGTAGGGAGCAATGGACCCCGTGTAGGGAGCAATGGACCCCGTGTAGGGAGCAATGGACCCCGTGTAGGGAGCAATGGACCCTGTGTGGGGAGCAATGGACCCTGTGTGGGGAGCAATGGACACTGTGTGGGGAGCAATGGACCCTGTGTGGGGAGCAATGGACACTGTGTAGGGAGCAATGGACACTGTGTGGGGAGCAATGGACCCTGTGTGGGGAGCAATGGACCCTGTGTTGGGAGGAATGGACCCTGTGTTGGGAGCAATGGACCCTGTGTAGGGAGCAATGGACCCTGTGTAGGGAGCAATGGACCCTGTGTGGGGAGCAATGGACCCTGTGTGGGGAGCAATGGACACTGTGTAGGGAGCAATGGACCCTGTGTAGGGAGCAATGGACCCTGTGTGGGGAGCAATGGACCCTGTGTTGGGAGCAATGGACCCTGTGTTGGGAGCAATGGACACTGTGTAGGGAGCAATGGACACTGTGTAGGGAGCAATGGACCCCGTGTAGGGAGCAATGGACACTGTGTAGGGAGCAATGGACACTGTGTAGGGAGCAATGGACACTGTGTAGTAACTGAACCCAAACTTTTGAACAGCAGTTTTTTGACAAGACAGAATACAATTATTATACAAAATATAATAATAACATATGAACATTAATTAAGCGAAAACACATGACAGGTTGTGCGGAGTTATTGCACAATATCACAATATTTTATCATATTGCTGTTGCTCCCATTTTATAAAAACAATAATACTCTAGTGGCTGTGCATTACAGTGATTTTATCATGGTTAAGAAGCTAATTTTCTGAACATGATAACATTCGGTCAATTTACTCTCCATCAAGTTGTTCCAAACAGCCTCTTTTGTGTTCAACAGAAGAAACTCATACAGGTTTGGAACAAGTGGAGGGTGATTACATGATGTCAGGTGAACTATCTGTACTGCATAGTACTGTGGCTTCTTTCTGCGTATTGATTTATTGTGAGTATGACAACCACAAGCGAGCTGCTCTTGCCTGATTGTGCTGCTGCTGTAGGACGTCAGCGATGCTGCTCTCCACGGCTCTCAGCTGCTGATAGATCTGATGCAAGAACTGCTCCAAATCCATGCAGTCCAGCGGACAGCCCTGAACCAACACCTGAAGGGCAGAGTCATGAGATATAGCTGATCAGAAGAAGAAAAACCCAGTTATAGATTCACAAAGACCTGAGAGCCAGACCTGATGAGAACTAAGGCCAATGATGGAGGAATACGCCAGAATAGTGATGAAGATCTCTGGCTGGAACACGTGATCCGTTCCTGGGATTTTAAAGGGCTTTGCCAAACCAATCAAGCACCGAGACAGAGCGTGGAAGACTTCATCAAAGATCATCTCTCCTGTGCTGTCGTCCTGAAAACAGACTTTGCACTCTTCAAAGAGATCCTTTCATTTAAAACAAGGGCTACACTTTATTTGAAGGTGTCCTTGTTACAGTGTAAATATACATTGAAGTACTGAGTAATGTTAATGAACTACATGTATTTACTATATGGTTATTGTTGGGATTATGCTTAGGGTTATTTGCATGTAATTATGCATAATTAATTGTTATTATAATTAGAGATCGACCGATATATCGGTTTACCGATATTTTTCCCGATATTTAAGCATTTTACCATTATCGGTTTAAAAAATATATATATATATCTCTGTATTTGACCCATCCAAGTGCACACACACCTGGAGCAGTGGACACACACACACACACACACACACACACCTGGAGCAGTGGACACACACACACACACACACCTGGAGCAGTGGACACACACACACACACACACACACACACACCAGTGGTGGTCAGTAACGAAGTACAACTACTTCGTTACTGTACTTAAGTAAATTTTTCAAGTATCTGTACTTTACTGGAGTAGTTTTATTTTGAGTAACTTTTACTTTTACTTCACTACATTCCAAAGCATAAGATCGTACTTTTTACTTCACTACATTTCATAAAACATATCGTTACTCCTTATAAAACATCACGTGCTCCGAGACGCAGAAGCGGTGTATGATTCATGAACAAACTGATTCTTTTCAATGAACCTGTTCAATCGGTTCGCAAATCACAACAAACGATTCATTCACTGATGCAATGATCCGATTGCAGCTGTTCTCGAGTCGAAAACTCACTGATTCAAATGATCCGTTTAGAGCGAGTCTTCTTCAGTGAACTGAACTCACAAGTAAAGAACCGGGAGATCTTGTGAGCGCGCGCTACTGATGCTGTGAAAAGTAAGTTACTAATGTCGAACTGAAAATAATATTTAAGTCAAAACTGTCAGTTGTTTGTGAACTAAATCTGCTTTAAAGGGTGATCTATTTAAGCCCACTGAAATGCTTGAATGCAGACAGATCAACATCAGTGTCTCTAACGTTATGTTTTAGGTCAAAAAACAAAACATTAAAATAACACCGATTAAATAAAATAACTCATGCACGTGTAACGGATGTATGCCAGTATGGGCTGTGTGTAAACCTCACTCCCCTGACCTCAAAAAGAGGCGCTCTAGCGACTGATGCAAGAGGCTGTAGCCTTTGGCGTTCCTTGTTAGAGCGCCCGCCTCCCGCGCCGGAATCCCGGGTTCGCGACCCGCTCGGAGCAAGAACGAGTTAGGATGGTGTGGACCCGGGGTAGATACACACATTCATATTCCTGCTGTAACGTTAGCAGTTTTTTTTAAATGCTATGCATTTAGACCTATGTGACGTCTGTTTTTATATTGTTTATCAACAGTATACATTTTTATATTGTTTAGATCAACTAGCCGAGTAGACAGATATGAATGTTTATTCATAACCATACTGAAAATAAGTAAATATTGTTAGCTGATGCTAACTGTCTAGCTAACAAGCTTGCTGGTGCTAAGTTGAGGAATTTTTTTGATATAAAGTCCAAATATCTTTATTCAGCCACCTAGATAGACTCCATCTGAGGGAAAAAGAAAGGATGTGATGTTCAGAACATAGTAACTACAGTAATTATCAGAGTGGGAAGTGATGATGCCCTCCGGGGGCATTTGGCCAGGGGTGTTTTTACACCACAGACAAGGTTTGAGAAGAAAAAAAATCATTATGAAAATATAATTAGATTTTCCTTAAAATGTTAATTTTCCTTAAAATTTCAGGCCTAATTCTCATGTCATATATAACTGACGTTCTGCAAAACAACAAGTTCTAAAACACTTTTTTCTTACTGGTGAAAATGAGATGGTGAAATCTGTTTTCTCTCAGGTACATGGCAGTGTAAGCTTCACAGTGAACATTACTACATCACTCTCATCAACGTAGTCCATATCAACAAAATATATATCTTGACTCTATATAGTGGTTATTTTGGGAAAAACCCAGGTATTTTGGGCAGTATGATTATATCAATATGTGCTAATATAAAATTAAATAAAGTAGTCTATATAAAATTGCAAAATAAATCTGTCTATCAGTACTTTTTTACTTAAGTACATAAAAAGTTGAGTACTTTTGTACTTTCACTCGAGTAAAATTGAAAAAGCTGTACTTTTACTTTTACTGGAGTAATATTTTATTATACGTATCTGTACTTTTACTCAAGTACTTGATCTGTGTACTTTGTCCACCACTGACACACACACACCTGGAGCAGTGGACACACACACACACACACACACACACACACACCTGGAGCAGTGGACACACACACACACACACACACACACACACACCTGGAGCAGTGGACACACACACACACACACACCTGGAGCAGTGGACACACACACACACACACACACACACACACACCTGGAGCAGTGGACACACACACACACACACACACACACACCTGGAGCAGTGGACACACACACACACACACCTGGAGCAGCGGACACACACACACACACACCTGGAGCAGCGGACACACACACACACACACCCGGAGCAGTGGACACACACACACACACACACACACACCTGGAGCAGTGGACACACACAAAACACACACACACACACACACACACACACACACACACACACCTGGAGCAGTGGACACACACACACACACACACACACACACCTGGAGCAGTGCACACACACACACCTGGAGCAGTGGACACACATACACACACACACACACACACACACACACACCTGGAGCAGTGGACACACATACACACACACACACACACACACCTGGAGCAGTGGACACACACACACACACACACACACACACACACACACACACACACACACACACACACACACCTGGAGCAGCGGACACACACACACACACACACACCCGGAGCAGTGGACACACACACACACACACACACACACCTGGAGCAGTGGACACACACAAACACACACACACACACACACACACCTGGAGCAGTGGACACACACACACACACACACACACACACCTGGAGCAGTGCACACACACACACACACACCTGGAGCAGTGAACACACATACACACACACACACACACACACACACACACCTGGAGCAGTGGACACACATACACACACACACACACACACACACACACACACCTGGAGCAGTGGACACACATACACACACACACACACACACACACACACATACACACACACACCTGGAGCAGTGGACACACACACACACACACACACGGAGCAGTGGACACGCACACACACACACACACTTGGAGCAGTGGACACACACACACACACACACACACCTGGAGCAGTGGACACACACACGCACACACACACACACACACACACTGTTCACTCAGGAGAAGCTCCAGCACGGCCACCGCATGTAACTTTATACAAGATTCACTCGTTTGAAACACACTAAATTATATTAACATTTACTATAGAATCATTATTTCAACAATAAACATCTAAATAAATACATCTCTATCTAAATTAATGATTTATTATCTCCACAAGCGATCGCAGTTTGAGTATAGTTCTGTGTAAATAGATAAACCGCTGTCAGCAGTTTTCATAATTTAGACAAAAACATTTTAATAATTCTGATAAAACAGTTAAGAAATGCAATAAAATACGATGTTTTGTTTGTTATAGCTTATTTCAATATTCCAGAGAATATTATTACAAAATGTTACATGAAAATGTTAATTTTCAACAGTTGTTTGTTGTTGTTAAGATGACTGAAAGGAGGAAAAACCAAAGCGAAGATTGGACTTCACTCTGTTATTTATGTACTTTATAACAGTAAATAAATATCGGTTCTGAATATCGGTTATCGGGTACATAAACGTACAAATAATCGGTGTCGGTTATAAAAGAATCAATATCGGTCGATCACTAATTATAATAGTAAGTGCATGTAACAAGGACACCTTAAAATAAGTGTTACCA
The DNA here is from genome assembly GCA_027422435.1 of Schizopygopsis pylzovi. Taxonomy (NCBI): domain Eukaryota; kingdom Metazoa; phylum Chordata; class Actinopteri; order Cypriniformes; family Cyprinidae; genus Schizopygopsis; species Schizopygopsis pylzovi. The sequence goes on from CM049830.1 coordinate 32,551,730, forward strand.
AAACAAGTTACTGAATGTGATGATGATGATGGTCTCGTACCACGATCCCGGTGGACGGGCTCAGGTCCAGCTCGATGATGAAGCGGTACCTGCGCGCCAGGAAGGTGATGCGTGTGGAGGGAACCAGCAGACACGGGCAGGACGAGGAAGGAGAATCGGGCTGCCATCCTTTCGGGAGGACGCTCAAAACATCCAGCTCGTTCTCGGACTTCAGCTGACAGACACACACAGACACAGAGAGATTCTCACAGGATATGATGGGATACGGTGTCATGTGATCCATGAAGATCCGATCGCATTCAGCACAAAACCTGAGCAACAAAACTGCTGTGGTTCCAGTACAGACCTTTGAGGTAAAGAAGGAAGGCCTGAGACATGCATTTAAAGATAATTAAACAAAGAACGAATATATTAGGAGGAGCTTCTTCCCTCAGGCCATCAGGCTCCTAAACTCAAACTCGGTCTAATAACATTAACAAGACACAATTTAATAAACAGTAAGATATTCACTATTCTCCATCATCTGATTGCTGCTATGTGTTTCTGTGGCTCAGTGGTAGAGCATTGTGTTAGCAGCGCAAAGGTTGTGGGTTCATTCCAGGAACACACATTACTGACAAAAACATGTATAGCCTGAATGCACTGTAAGTCGCTTTGGATAAAAGCGTCTGCTAAATGCATAAATGTAAATGCAATGTTTATACCTCTTGCACATCCCTGCTTATATTATTATTTATTAAGCCCACAGTATACTGTATTGCACATTTAATTTTTTTGCACATTTTACTCTTTATTTTTTCTTATTATTATTTTATTTTTTACCTATATTTATGTTTATCCTCTTGTGTCCATTGAGCAGACCTGACCTGACTTACATTTCACTACTGATTATATTCTGTATAATTGAGTATGTGACAAATAAAACCTTGAACTTATTAAAGGACGGTTAATTGACCGTCATTTGGCCATTTAAGGATTATTACATCAGCTGGTAATCATGTATGCTTGGACAATTAACATGCATTTATGCATTTAGCAGACGCTTTTATCCAAAGTGACTTACAGTGCATTCAGTCTATAATTTTTTTTTGTCAGTACATGTGTTCTCTGGGAATCGAACCCACAACCTTTGCGCTGCTAACACAATGCTCTACCACTGAGCCACAGGAACACGAGTGGAATTTTGGTCAATTTTGAGTAAATTATGTGTAAAATAAGTTTTTCAATTCATGTAATCTAATTTTCTGCCATTAAAATAAATGTGCATTACAATTTAAAGGTCATTAAGATTTTTTGTTTTTAAAGAAACTAATACTTTTATTCAGCAAGGATGCATTAAATTGATCAAAAGTGATGGAAGAGACACTTATACTAACTTTTGAATTTTCTACTTTAAAAAGAAAAAGCATATTAGAGTGATTTCTGAAGGATCAAGACTGGAGTAATGAGACTGAAAATTCATATTTGATTACAGGAATAAATTACATTTTACAATATATTCACACAGAAAACAGTAAAAATATTTCACAATATTACTATATTTTTGATTATATAAATGCAGCCTTGATGAGTAGAAGAGGCTTTGTTCAAAAACCTGCCAACCCCAAACTTTTGGGAAATCGTTTATCAGAATGAAATCACCCTTTTCTCTAGATATTCACACCGAGAGCCATTAGTCGATTGTGGTATCAAACCAAACGGTCTCTCACCAGCTCAGACAGCGGACTGGGCCGAACGACCTGATTGAGCCGGTTGAGGAACCAGGACAGACGCACGTTACGTGATATCCGGTACTCCTCTTTCATCAGCAGGTACACCTGCTCAGCCTCCTCCACCTTCAGAGAGAAAAACACCAGAAAACATTTAACATGGGAACAAACATTTGCATTGACCGTTTCAATATAAGAGCACATTCCTGGATAAAAAGCTGGTCTTTGGGTCTTGAAATGAGAAATAAGCTGCTTTTTTGACAGATACATAGACAACATTAATCCTAATGATGTTGAATGTGTTGCTTTATAGAATATGTTCAACATATAACGTCAGTTTCACGTATACAACATCGTTAAGATAATTAAAAACTAAAGGCGCTTTTACATGTTTACAAATACACAGGTTAAAGGGAATATTGTACGTGTATAAAAATGATTTAACATACAAATAATAACTATTTTGCATTTTTCTAAATAAAAACTATCCCGGGTGGTGTCATCTAACATACACTCAAAAAAATGATTTTTGCTCTTTGTTCAATTTCATTAATTAAAATGAGCTCATACAACATAACTCTTGGTAAAAATGGTCCCAACTTAATTTTATTAAATATAAACAATGTAATTTAAAAACAATTAGGTTTACACGTTTTTATTTTTAATTGAGTCAACAAGAATATTTTTCGTTGGATTTTACTTGTGTAACTAGGAAGTGGATTTCCCTTCCCATCATGCTTTGCACAGGGCTGGATAAGGAGAGTAAATCTTGAAATAAAATGTTATTTTAGGCATTTTTTATTTAGATGATAAAATTGAGAGACTTGTTAATGTTTCATGTTCTTTTATGTTTGTATTTAAAAGAGTTTCTGGTATGTTAGTGTTTTGGGGGGTTACCATTGTGGTAAAGTGTAGAGCATGTGCTTGGGTTGAGGACCAGCTAACATGACACAAAGTTGTTTTAATAACAAAGAAACAATTATGGGCATGCCATGGATGTAACAATATCATCGTATGCTATGCCTAACAAATTGGCTAATGCCTAAAATTAAGTAAATCCAACAAATCATTTATTTTGAGTGTAGAAACAATTTATTATCAAGCATAAAAACATCACTTCATCAATTTAATGTAAACTATATTTGATCAAATTGAGTTGGCTCAACTCAATTACAATTCATCCAATGAATTATTTTTTTGAGTGTAGGCTACTGATGTTAAAATCACAATGTAGCGGCTGGATTGCAACTATTACATATATAATTTGCCTATTTACATTGTCTATTTTGTATGTATATACCTAATTTATCTGTTGTATGTTTCTTTATTTGCTTATCATATTTGATATTTTACTGTGCCCTGCTGTTGTTTTGTGCACAGGCATGGCATGGCAAAACTTTATCTAGTAGGAATGACCCATTTTTTTTTTGTAGTCTTCACTGAAGGAATTTAAGTTTATACAACAAGATTACAACAACTCATTTCAAACAAATTAGATTTTGGTGGAAAAATGTAATTCAATTTCGTGGAAAAGTTTACTCTAATTTTTTTTAAGTTCGTTCAACAACTTTTTTTTTTTGAGTGTATTTTATTACATTCTATTGCTATCTGATTATGGGTTTAGTGGCTCTACAGACACCATAGAGACCTCCAGCCATCAGACACCTGCATTCAGCATTGATTAATTAGTTATCCTTCCAGAAACAAATCAAAAGTAGTACATAACTAAGCACAAAAATTAAATATAATTCTACTTCAAGACACCAGACAAAGAAACCAAACTGTTCATTATGCAAAAGAAAACACAATCAAGAAGAACATGTCTTTATAGTTTGACTGTCTGATTGATTACTGACAGGGTTCAAGATGAGTCCAGTGTTGAAACACACTGCACTGCTTCACTGAAATAATGTATATCCACTGCTGGACAGTTTCAAAACGCTTCAGCTACATTTGAAGAAGAGTAGATTACTACATGCAGTGTGTCCACATCTGATTTCACTGAAGTATATGAAGAGCATGTTGTTGTTGTTGTGCAGTCTGAGGGAGGGGCTGCAGACACATGACAGAACTGCATTAAACTGATTTACCTCCGCCTTAAACCTCTCCCGAATATCTCTTATTTAGTTAACATGTTAGAAAAGGGCATTCGGTGCAGGAACAGTAGAATAAAAGTCTCACATTGTTACTAAAATCAATGTTTTTCTCCTGTTCTGTTACCCAAGCAGTAAACCATTCCGAAGGAACTGAATAAAACAAGCACACTCGGTCCAAACAAGAGTTTAGTTTACCTCATTGTCCTGTCTGTCTGCCATGCCGTGCTTCTCATTACTGGCAGGTTGATTTTGAGCGAGTTTTAGAGTTGGTGTCCGTAAACTGCAGTTCATCTGACTGCAGCTGCTTCACTTCCCGTTCACGAATTCAAAATAAAAGCCCTCATATACGTTCATAAATACACAGAGAAAATTGTATACTCGCATTAATTATAGTATTTTTATTTTAATGCAATTCTGAATAATTAGAAGTTAAATTAAAGACATTTTTAATTGAAAATGTATTTATTTGTACTAAATATATCGAATTCCTAAAGAGTGTGTTTAGTTCCGTGTACTAAGAAGTATTTAGGACTTAAATTCGAACAAAAAACTACAATACTTGTATAAAAATTATGTGGAGATTCTATTTACACTTATATATTAGAAAAGTTATTTACAAGTTTAGGAACCGTTTGCAGACAGACGGACTCATTTTGCTGCTGCGCGTGTTTGTTTACTTCCGCTTTATCGTGCTGTTCTGACAGTAACGGTAGCTTTGAAATGCAGGTAAATTGTTAAATGTTTTTACTTTAAGTTTATTTTACAGCTGTTTCAAATGTATATAGACTCACTTACAATTAATGACGCATGTAGTTTGCAAAAATATATTTTTTGTGTGGTTGGTTTTGTTTGCGTATAGAGTGCTGGCATGCTAACCGCACTGCAGCATGTTTTTGTTAACATGTATTATTGTTTCTAGGTCATATAATGCGGTGTGTTTGTGTGTTATTTCGACAGCAGCGGGAGGAGAAGCAGCTGGAGGCGTCTCTGGAGTCTCTGCTCTCTCGGGTGGCTCATCTGAAAGGTTCCCTGCAGAGTTTCATATTGAAACTGGAAAACGAGCATGACAGACTCACATGGTGAGTGAGAACTACAGATCTTTCCTGATAAACTCGCAGTGGATCTGTCTCTATATTGACGCGGATGTTTTGAATGCAGGCCCTCGGTGCTGGATAATTTCGCCCTTCTGTCTGGGCAGCTGAACACCATCAACAAAGTGTTAAAAAACGAGAAGACCCCATCCTACAGGTCCCAGGTCATCATCCCCCTGCTGCTGTCTCCTGATCGAGATGAAGAGCTGTTGGTGAGTGTATTCACAGAGTCACGCTGCTTATAACAGTGTAACTGGCTTTTAAAGATGCTGTTACTTCTGTTACAGAAAATAACAGAGCAGCGGGTGCCTGTGTTCAGCCATGAGATAGTCCCGGATCATCTCAGGACCAAACCCGACCCGGAGGTGGAGGAACAGGAGAAACACCTGAGCGCCGAAGCGGCCCGGATCGGACCTGAAGTAGCTCAGGTGAACAAACACATGAGCCTTCTTTACCTGACTTAACAAAGCAACGCCTTAGCAAGCCCTCAATCAAATCCCTGTGTTCAGAAGACAAGCCTTTATCACACTTCCACGTTCGAAAGGCGGGAGATTCAAATATTAGCATAAAATAATTTCCGCTACAGCCTCCATCAATGGCTGTGTCCATAGCACGGCGTTGTTGTGGATTATTTATGTAGAATTCAGCACATAAACGTCTTCTAAAGATACCCCATCTCAGTTTACCACAATTCATTGAGTATTATGAAACCAAGCAATATATAGTCACGATATTCTGATGCGTATTTCGTGACTCAAACAGGGGCGCGTGAGGCAATTCTTCACTGTCTGATCACCTTATTTCATTACAGAACAGGAAGAAAACTATACAAACAGCATATCGCATTAGAATTAGCAAAAGCGAAAAACATTAATTATGACTAAAGGCTGAACAGAAGGATTTAATTAAAGGTTTAGGGCAAACTTGTTGTATTAAACGTAATGCTCACATTTTTTTCACGCACTGACTTTGATGCAATCTTCTATAATTGCGTCAAATTGAAGTTGTTTGAATAAATACATATTTCCAGCCCATAGACGAGAATTAAAAATAAGTTTGATCATCTTAATTGAGTTATTCTCTGTGATTGTGTGCAACGATTGAATGACATTATTAGTGATCGACCGATATTGATTTTTTATAACCGTTTTATGAAAACTGCTGACAGCGGTTTATCTATTTACACAGAACTATACTCAAACTGCGATCGCTTGTGGAGATAATAAATCATTAATTTAGATAGAGATGTATTTATTTAGATGTTTATTGGTGAAATAATGGTTCTATAGTAAATGTTAATATAGTTTAGTGTGTTTCAAACGAGTGAATCTTGTATAAAGTTACATGCGGTGGTCGTGCTGGAGCATCTCCTGAGTGAACAGTGTGTGTGTGTATGTGTGTGTGTCCACTGCTCCAGGTGTGTGTGTGTGTGTGTGTGTGTGTGTGTGTGTGCGTGTCCACTGCTCCAAGTGTGTGTCCACTGCTCCAAGTGTGTGTCCACTGCTCCAAGTGTGTGTGTGTGCGTCCACTGCTCCAAGTGTGTGTGTGTGTGTGTGTGTGTCCACTGCTCCAAGTGTGTGTGTGTGTGTGTGTGTGTGTGTCCACTGCTCCAAGTGTGTGTGTGTGTGTGTGTGTGTGTGTGTCCACTGCTCCAAGTGTGTGTGTGTGTGTGTGTGTCCACTGCTCCAAGTGTGTGTGTGTGTGTGTGTGTGTGTGTGTGTCCACTGCTCCAAGTGTGTGTCCACTGCTCCGTGTGTGTGTGTGTGTGTGTGTGTGTGTGTATGTGTCCACTGCTCCAAGTGTGTGTGTGTGTGTGTGTCCACTGCTCCAAGTGTGTGTCCACTGCTCCGTGTGTGTGTGTGTGTCCCCACTGCTCCAAGTGTGTGTGTGTGTGTGTGTCCACTGCTCCAAGTGTGTGTGTGTGTGTGTGTCCACTGCTCCAAGTGTGTGTCCACTGCTCCAAGTGTGTGTGCTTGAATGGGTCAAATGCAGAGAACACATTTCACTGCTGGTTATACTCTGTATAATTGTGTATGTGACAAAAAAAAAAAAAAAATCCTATCCGATTATGGTAAAATGCTTAAATATCGGTAAATCGATATATCGGTCGATCTCTAGACATTATACTGTGAAGAAGAGCGGGAGGTTAATCACAATAAATATAATTCAAAAATAATATTAAATCGGTATGAGTATTCCTCTGGCAGTAACTTTGAGCTGCGTTCATTAATCTGACAGGACAGCTCAGATACACTCATGTTACACATTCAAATGAAGGATGACATCATACATGGTCTGGAATCGGTATAAATACACAGTTTTAACATTAACATTTATTATGCCAATGTTCAACTAAACTAAATGACTTTAATGACGACATGCGGACTGTAATAAAGGCCTATTCAGACAGAAACGAGGCTTCTGTAACCTCTGGTAAACAGGTCGAAAACAATAACTTCTTTCTTAATTAAATCATTTTTTCCATTTTCTCTAAATAATATTTATTCTTAAAAATGTTGGCATTTTTAAAGTATTTAATGGTACTAGACAATATTCACATGATCTATTAACCATTCATTTTATATAATAATTTAGATAATTCATATATAAAATGCAAATATTAGAATACTTTTTTATTTTATATAGTGGGAAATAAAGCAAAAGTATTTTTAATGTGCATATACATATGCACATGCATATACAGTATCTGACAGAAGTGAGTACACCCCTCACATTTTTGTAAATATTTTATTATATCTTTTATTTGGACATTTTCACTTAGGGGTGTACTCTTTTGTGTCCAGCGGTTTAGACATTAATGGCTGTGTGTTGAGTTATTTTGAGGGGACAGTAAATTTACACTGTTATACAAGCTGTACACAGTACTTTACATTGTAGGGAAGTGTACATTCTTCAGTGTTGTCACATGAAAAATATAATAACATATTTACACAAATGTGAGGGGTGTGCTCACTTCTGTGAGATACTGTATGAGAGGACTGTGTATTCCCTAGTTGCTGCTTATACGAGTATTTGCATACATAATTACTGAATTTATTTTATTTGCTAATTTATTTTGGTTGATTTGTAGATTATACTCAAAAAAACATTAATTTTTTCACATTCGTTTTTGATCATGAAAATCAATTTTATTAAGACCATGTAGCCTTTTCTAATAATTTCCACTAATTAGTGTTAATATTGCAAATACCACCAAAAATACCATTCCAATAAAAATAATAATAATAATTGAAACTGAACACTTTTTTTGTTTGTTTGTTTTTGAATGACCGAAGACCATCTAAGGGTTAATCGTTAAACTAACCCTGACTCTGCAGTAAACACATTTTAAATGTATAAAGGTTGGATGTTGAACTCTGTTCTGTTATCTTTTTAGAAACTGGTCCAAACACTGAATAAACTTTGCTCGAATCTTTTGGAAAAGCTGAATAATCCTCGTGATGAAAGAGACTCTGAAGCGTCAGGTAGGTTAACCCTTGTTCCATGTGTGCAAAGTCATTGATGTAGGGCTGTGCGATATGATGGACGAAATAAAAAGACTATCGTTTCATATTATGTTCTATCGTTTATATCGTGGTGTGGCAAAATACATTGTTTCCGGTAAAACCTTTTCATCATTTGAGTGACTGTGATCTTTATACGCCGCCCACCACGAGACGTGAAGAGGAGACAGAACGACCACAAAACCAGGAGCTCGTTACTAAACGAGGGATACATCTGTAGCATGCTCACGCGTTTTTAAGCACTGCAGTTTTAAAACAACCGATTTTAAGCCGTTGAGACACAAACAACAGAGCTATATGCGTGCGCGTCTCTTTCTGTGTGAGAGGAGCGCCTTTTCTTTTTTGCCGACTTTGAACAATTACATAAACACACTTATATGCGTCAGAATCCCCATCTTTTCAAGTATCCTCATAAACACAGCGATTTAGGTCTTAAGAGAGTAAACAGCAGAAAGAGGAAACGCAATGTAACAGTGTATTAGATCCGGACTTCACTCTTAAAGGGGAAGCGTTCCAATATTCGTTCTGTCTGTCGTTCATGTTAATCATAGCACACTGCTCTCGACTAAATCACTTTTGTAACTTTAATGAGAATAAATAAAAAATCATAATAATGATATATTTATAATATGTATAGAATCTATACATAATACACGTGTTAATTATATCTATCATAGATAGATATGATATAATTAAATGAGTGAAGACTTATTAATTTACACAATGTATGTAGTGTTTCTTATTTATTGTAGTTTTTTGTCCTATTGCTTGCAATTAGTTTCTTATCCGTATTTCATCACTGACTGTTTATTATCTTCAGTGAGGTTGAGTTTCTCTCTTTAGGCTTGTATTAGTTTGATATTGACATTGGTGACAAGGATTATGAAAATTATATGGTATTAAAGATTTTAATATAATAAAAACCTTTTTAAAAGAAAATAAATCACTATATTGTTGATCGTGATATAAAATTGGTCATATCGTGATATAAGATTTTGGTCATATCCCCCCCCCCCCACATTGATGTTAAATAGATGTTTCTCTTCAGCTTTGAGACAGAACAAGCCATCCTTCAATCCCGCCGACACGAATGCTCTGGTGGCAGCGGTGGGGTTCGGAAAGGGACTCTCGAAATGTCGGCCACCCGGAGCCGTCCCTCCGGGTCACCCTGGACAGCCGATGATGTCCACGGGTCCCACACTACAGCAGGTCACAATCGCTGGAACCACGGGCCATCAGGCCGGCATGGGAGGACAGGTCACCCAACAGCAGCCTGGACAACCTGGTACCACATTCAATGACGTTCAGAAATACATGTATGCACAAATCACCAATTATCATGCTCATGCTGTGATTTAATTCTACTCAGGTAAAATGCCCAGCAACATCAAGACTAACATCAAGTCTGCATCCACCATGCATCCTTACAACCGATGAGTTTCCTTCATAAACGCTGCATTGAGTGATACCAAAACGAAGCAAAAAAGCTCATTTGTTTTGTGCATTTTCAATAAACTCATTTGTGGAAATCTTGTGTTATCAAATGTTCTTTTGTCAAATCAGATTTCAGGATTTCAATACAAATGTAATATTGAGAAACACAGTGAAAGGAGCACGAGACCTACTAAACATTAGGTCTATTTCAGGCACTAGGTGGCAATGCTGGCTTTTTATTGAATGTGTTTCTGAGGGCTAAGTGCTCCGCCATTCTCATGTTTGGCATTACTAATACTAAAGTATAACTAATGCTTTTATTCGTCAAGGATGCATTGAATTGATGCATCCTTGATTTAAAAAAGTGACAGTAAAAAAAAAAAATCTAATAAATGCTGATCTTTTGAACTTTCTATTTATCAAAGAATTATGGAAAATAAGATTTATCTTCAGAAATGTTTCTTGAGCAGTAAATCAGCGTATTATTATGATTTCTGAAGATCATGTGACACTGAAGACTGGAGTAATGATGCTGAAAATACAGCTGCGCATCACAGGAATAAATTACGTTTAAATATATATTACAATAGAAAACAGGTATTGTTTCACAGTATTACAGTTTTTGCTATATTTTTGATTCAATAAATGCAGCTTTGGTGAGCAGAAGGACTTCTTTAATATACAGTATATATATATATATATATATATTACTGGCCCCAAACTTTTGAATGTTAGTGTATTTTAATAAAGAGAATTTTGATTTGAATTCATTATTATATGCTTATTTAATTATTCTAATTTTCCATTTTCATTAAAAGTTGACATATTGATTTGGGAGCTTATCTTTTACCATTTCGATATTGAAATTGTGGTCATGCATTATGTTTTGATATCTTTATAGAGCTGAAAATTACACAAGGACTTTATTTGTGGCCTTCATTAGCATCTTCTCTCAGATAAACGGACCCAGCGCTCCTCAATCTGTCCGTGGATCACCAGGAATTGGCTTTAACTCTATTTCATTTATTTTATTTATGCTTTCAATTCATTTTTTTCCTATTTTATCACTAACGGTTCACTTGAGATCCCAAAATCCAGGAGAACCTACCAAACACTGCAGAGCTTTGTGAAATGGTGTGAGCCTGGTAATGAATTACTGTAGAAAATAATATAATGACTGGATTTTAATTAGCATTCAGCACATTCGGATGTGCTAAATAATGAATAAATACTTGATTTAAATCATATATTCTTTGTTTCACATTAGCACAACTAGAAAATAAGGGTAAAATGTGTTTAACTGTCGATGTAAAAAAATAAAATCACAATTAAAAACCATTTAGTAGATTTAGGAAATATGAGTAACATGTTCTTGACAAAGGTTGGCTTGACTTTCGTGTCACCTCCTCTCTGAGCGTTGATAATTATGTTTGTCTATTATGAATGATGCATTATATCTGTACTGTCTTCTGCACTGGACTCTCCTGTCATCAAGTCACAGTGCTTGTGTGTGTGTTTCTGATTGAATGTACCTCATTGAGGAGATAAATGTTATGATTCCTGCACGTTTTGTTTCATTCTAGCTTTCATGCTTTGTTTTATGGTTCACGTGAATGTCGTAGTGATCACATCTGAGCATTAAACGTAGGTTTATAGCATTGATAATAATTAATGACTACAAGGTGCTATTGTAGTATACCATTGGACATGTATGACGACTTGTGTTTCTTTATCATGGCACACATTGTACAATAAAAACAATCTATTTGCTGGATCATCATACACTTTATGAGCAGGGAAAAGCACCCGCGACACGACTTCACACACCTTCAGTATCACCTCACGCCGCACCGCGCGGGTGTTTAATGCTAAATCTGCAAGTCAAAATCAAAGCGCTTTGGGACACTTTCGAGTGCTTTGAGTCAATTATCACATCAGGAGCATCGGCGGGTGACACATGAATCTTCTCAGAGGATTCCTAGATTGAATCACATGCCTATGTGCACATAAATTAGGTATAACATTTCCCTTCCCTTTTGTGTTCTGTGCGTGTTAATGAATACATAATTGCTGAGAATTAACTAATTCGACTGTCATTTTTTTCCTTCTCTAATTCAGACAGTACCTGCAAATATTTACCATTAAATCTGGTAGAACTGTAATAGAAAATGTCCAAATATAGCATGTATAGCAATTGCTAATTGTTTTTATTTAGTTTTTTTGAAACGGGACACTTTCATTATTACGAGACTTGATATCAGTTCACCCAATTAACATGCAGTCGTTAGTGTTCCTGGTCCCCATGGCCTTCCATAGAATGGGAAGTTTTGATTTAGAGTTTAATTGATCTTCAGTGTTGGGGAAAGTTACTTTTTAAAATAATGCATTGCAATTTTGTGTTTCTGTGGCTCAGTGGTAGAGCATTGCGTTAGCAGCGCAAAGGTTGTGGGTTCGAGTCCAGGGAACAAACATACTGACAATAAAATGTATAGCTTGAATGCACTGTAAGTCACTTTGGATAAAAGCGTCTGCTAAATGCATAAATGTAAATGTACTCCCTAAAACAGTAACTAATTACGTTACTTAGTTACTTTTTAAATATGAGCAGGGCTTGATTGTTTGTTTTGTTTATTAGTATATGAACTGGATCATCAAAGGTCAGCAGTAAACACGTTGTTTATTAAAATGGGATTAGATACATTTGTGTTTAACATATTTCATTATTGCAGGGAGACGTGCTGAACGGCGTTTGGTCTCGTACTGTATCGCGTCTCTTGTCAGTGTCTGCGCTTGCTTGGCCATGTATTGTGATGAACAGAAAGTGTGTTCAGCTGGATTGGAGTGTTTTGTTAGATGGGTATAAAAGAGTAGTTTACCGCGGCAGCGGACGCGTGAAGACCTCCTCGTGAGAAGACCGACGAGTGTAAAGACCGATCGACTCTACCGGCAAAGATATAAGTATCGCTTTTATTTCTCTTCTTTCTTACGGCTTGTTTCACTTCTGTTTTAGTTTTATAACCAATTCTTACGATGTGTAAGTTGTTGTTTGTTAGCATGTGTTTTTGACCGTGTTAGGATTACTGATAAATACTGCCGTTTGATTTATCTATTTTAATTTTAGATAAATTATGTATGAATTTATTATGTCTTTATAGGTATTTTCTTTTGTTTTAGTTTTAATAAATTGGAGTTATTTTAGTAATGTTACTTCAACATACTACATGGAAATGAAATAACATATACAGTATATATTTGGGTGTTTGGCTTAGTGTCATTATTATAATCATACCTTTTGTTGTTTTAATATTTTGAATTATTTTAGCTTTATTTATTTTTTCATTTAAATGTTTATTTTGAAATGTTGTCGTATGCTAAATTTGTTAAATTGTATTTAATTTCAATTTTCTTGTATGTATATATAGTATTAATAGAGTTTTAACTTATAGTTCTAGTTACTTTTTCTTATTTGTAAGTCACTTTGGATAAAAGGTCTGCTAAATGACTAAAAGGTAAAAAGAAATGTTTGACAAGAAAGACAGAATAGACACGGGTCCGGATGAGCAGGACTCAGACAATCTGCCATCCGCGCGACGCGTCCCACACGCCCTTCGCTTGCGCGCTGTTTCAAAGAGATAAGTTTGCTGTTTGTCTCGAGGCGCTGTTTTCAAAGATGCGCAAACGCGCGTCTGATTCATTAACACGAGCCGCTTTAGGCGCTTCTCACAAAAGCCGCGCTGTTTAACTTCCAACACCCACATCGAGAAAGTTCATCTCGTCAGAACTGACAGCGTTTCCGCGATCGGCGACGCGTTCTGCGCTTTGATCCGCACGGAACGCGCGAGGCTCTTTTTGGGAAGGTTGGTGACGCGCCTCACGGTTACGCACGTCCTCCTGAATTAAGCAGAAAATCAATACCAACATCTAACCTGATCTCTATTCTCTCTCATTAGGGAGGAGCTTTAGCTCCCATCGACCTTCATCCGGCGCGTCAACACGATAAAGCCCTGGCGCAGAACGCTTCCAATTCATCGCTTGATGCAGACGCGGCGCGTCCTCCCTCTGCTCCGTAATCCCCGCGCAGACCCGAGTATGGGCTGTGTTTCATGCCAAGGATTACCTACCAAAGCCAACAGTCGTGTACTTTTTACGTCTGAGAAGGGGTACGTCGCAACACCAGACGCGTGAAACCAACGCCGGAGGAGGAGGGGTACGTCGCAACACAAGACGCGTGAAACCAACGCCGGAGGAGGAGGAGTACGTCGCAACAAAAGACGCCGGAGGAGGAGGAGTAGTGCTTAACACTACGGATGCAATATTCTTTCGGCCGCTAGCGCTCCCGTGGCGCACCTCCGGGTTCCGGCGTCGCGGGAAGTTTGAATTCACAGAAGAAGAAAACACTGCGGCGATCGCTAGTGTTGTTTAATTCAACGCATTCTCGGCGCATTTATCAAAGGTAAGATGCTTTATGCGACATCTGTTTATGTTTTGTTACCAAACTTTACCCTGTTGGGCTTTGTTTACTGTTGATCATCGTGGGTTTGTTTGTTTGCATGCCAAATTATGAATGAACATAACTGTAGTTTACATTTCTGTGTATTGTTTGTCATCATTAAGACATCATGTGTTGATTACAAGCTAAATTATGAATGAACATAACTGTAGTTTACATTTCTGTGTATTGTTTGTCATCATTAAGACGTCATGTGTTGATTACAAGCTAAATTATGAATGAACATAACTGTAGTTTACATTTCTGTGTATTGTTTGTCATCATTAAGACGTCATGTGTTGATTACAAGCTAAATTATGAATGAACATAACTGTAGTTTACATTTCTGTGTATTGTTTGTCATCATTAAGACATCATGTGTTGATTACAAGCTAAAGTATGAATGGGGATAACCATTATTTTCATTTTTTTGTGATGAGACATTTGATATATTATAATTAATCTCTATTTCATGAATTTTTAGATGAAGCATGCTCTGACAAGACCCATCCTCCCGCAGAGCAGGTCTCCCCAAAGACTGTCTTATTTTAACATCACATCACACCAGGCACTTTGACAGTGAAGGATCAAAGGTCAGGGAAGCAGGTAAATCAATTATTTATACAGGCACTAATATGTGTTAACTCTCTGTCTCATATGTGCACACAAAGACAAATATTTTAAGCAATTATGTTAATCTTCTGTAGAACTGCTGAGTTAAAAGCAATATTTACTTACTTAATACTTATAACGTCACTTTAGCAATATTAACTTACTGTGTTGTATATTCATTATCATATAAATTGCATTTATGTTCTCATGTAATGGTATTGTTAATGGTATTGAATGGCTTGTGATGTTAGGAAACATTAAACCAAACTCGTCGTTGAAAATACAGCATTTATTTTATATAATTTTATAGATTAACTTTCTTTGTAAGACTGAATCTTTCATCATGAATCCCTTACTATGTATTTAATTTTTTTTGTGAAAATGTTAACATTGCAATATGATACTCATAATGTAATTAATATGTATTACACACATATATTATATTTAAATTACAAAAAAATGAGGGCAATATAATGGTATAATTTAAAATGTGTGTGTGTATAAAACATTTTTAATTAGTTAAATTTGTTTATATATATATATATATATATACGTACTCACACATATATATTAAGTAAATTAAATAATACATATTAAATAACACAAATGTATTAAACACTATTTTAAATTTAAAGTATCTTATGCTCTAAGGCTGCATTTATTCAGCTAAAAAACTGTTATATTATGAAACATTATGGCAATTTAAAATAACTATTTTATATATAACTGCTGCTGATAACTGTCTTATTTCATTATATTAAGTATTTTCATGTGGCCATGATTTCAGAACAGCATCATGAAGAAAACAGTTTTTTTCCCCCGGGAGAGTCAAGATGTCTTTCAGAAAAGGCCCATCAGGCCATTTACGCCGGGACCCATCAGAAGAGGCAAAAATAATTAAAGTGAACACCTCAAAGAGAAGATCTGGTCAGGTTGAATGCCTGTTCTATTGTCTTACAGAGAGGAGGGGATGTCATCACCATCAGCTTCTGCTGCAAGACCACCTGTTCCTTCCAGTACTGCCTCTGATCAGCCTGGTAAGTTAATGAAATGCATGCAAATTTGCTTAAAGCCTACTGATGCAATTTATTTTGTTTTATAGTGATGGAAGAGGATGAAGAACTGGAGAGGATGATGCTGAGTCTTTCTCCAGCCAAATATCTCACACAACTGAGTAAGTGAATCAAGAAACATCTTGTGTGTTATACAGAGCCATGTCATGTTAAGCATGTTTATGACATATAAAATTGCGCATACTGGAGCAAAACTATTCAAATTATAATGCTTAATTTGCAGGATCATCTGCAGTCACAGGATCCGCAGCCTTATCTACAACAGGTTACTTTCCACATCAGATTTGGAGGCTTATTCTGTTACATACAGACGTATCCTCCATTTCTGAATTTAATTATCTTATTTGTTGTTTTGGCAGTGTTCTTGCCTGTTCTAAAAAAACATTGTATTTTGTTCTAACTACTGTTAAGGATTGAACATACCAGTGGTGAGGGTGAGTGCACTTCATGAATTGTATGCATGGTATTTAAACTGGTTTTATTTGTTGTTAAACGTGTACTGGTTACTTACAGACTTTTGGACATTATTGGAATTTGCATTACTAGAATAAACAATGATTCTAGTCATTTAATGTAGTCAAGACAATTAAATACACATCATGCACATTCATTGTTTTAAAATATTTTTTATTTTCTCCCTGTGCTGTTCCATGCAGGTCTGCCGCAGCCTCCATCAACATCAGTTCCTGTGTGTAGGCCCTCTTCACGGGGTGAAGGCACTGTACCACATCCAGCAGCACAATCAACACCTGCACCAATGCCGTCTGCACTGACTGAAGCAACTCTTCCCAGCTACTTGACCAAAAAAAGGTAAAGACAGTTAAATACACATCATGTGCAATCAGTTTTTTACACACACATTCATATACATATATAAAAAAATACACACATATATATATATATATACAATTTATATGTTTCCTTTAAATTGTGTTCCATGACTTTCTACCGACATCACATGCAGTCTTTAGTTCTTCCAGTCCCAGTCCCAGTATGCCTTCACAGACTGATGGCTCTGTACCACCTCCTGCAGCACAATCAGCACCTGATTTTAAATGTTTGCATAAATTTATATGTATTTAGTTTTTAGTTTCTTAAAAATTAGGTTAATTTTAGTAACGTTACTTCAACATACTACATGGAAATAAAATAACATATACAGTATATATTTGGGTGTTTGGCTTAGTGTCATTATTATAATCATACCTTTTGTTGTTTTAATATTTTGAATTATTTTTAGCTTTATTTATTTTTTCATTTAAATGTTTAATTTTGAAATGTTGTCGTATGCTAAATTTGTTAAATTGTATTTAATTTCACATTTTCTTGTATGTATATATAGTATTAATAGAGTTTTAACTTATAGTTTTAGTTACTTTTTCTTATTTGTAAGTCACTTTGGATAAAAGCGTCTGCTAAATGACTAAAAGGTAAAAGTAAAGTGTCATATTCTGAGTTTCACTGTTGTAATTAATTCTGATGAATACTGAATCTGTTTTTTTGCGAGTGGGATGAATTAATACACATTCATATTTAATAAGTTCATGTTCACACAGCGTCAGTCAATAAATGGGACAAGAGTGGCTTTAACAAAGTAACTCAGATATTTTCTTGTAAATTAAAAAGTAAAGCATTACTTTACTAGTTACTTGAAAAAAGTAATATTATTACGTAACTCATGTTACTTGTAATACGTCACCCCCCCGACACTGTTGATCATGATCTATAGATCTAGAAATCGTGTTCTGGTCACTTTTTGACTCAAATGAACTTCAGTGGATTCATGTGGCCAGAAACACACGATAAACAGTGCAACTGGGATCTGGATTTAAACCCCCGGTTCATCCATCAAAACGTTTCTTTTTAACGAGCCAATCAAAATCATACCGGTGGATGTATAGCAGGAGTGAGAGGTAATTATCATGAATTTGATATAGTGATTTACCTGGAATAAAGAGCAGGTCCCAGATGAGCAATAGAGACTAGAGCTGTGCACTCATTTACTGAGCAGTAAACATGCACCTAGCAACCACTCAGAACACCCTAGCAACGAGTTAAACCCATACAGAACACCTCTGCATTTCAGTATAACATCAGACCAATGCTCTTAAAGCCAATGGTAAATATACACAGACGATTCTTGGACATGCTGCTCTAAATTACACACTTTTGAAACAGTTACGTGTATTAAAAATGTAGCTTTGTAACAAAGAATGTTTTTGCGGTGTGAGAATGTGTGCAGTTTAAATTGCACAACTAAATGTCTAATAAAACTACACTGCAAAGGTGGCACAGAAGTGCTTCTGAAGTGGCATTTAACCCTTTATGATTCCTGTAAAATGTGCCTAAAAAAGGCATACCCAAAGTAAAGTGCATGCTGTTCTTGGGCCATTTGGATGATATGCATGGTGTTGGTCTCCTTTGAAAGGTGACACTCTGAGGTTTGTTTCTCAACAGAATCACTGTAAGTCTTACTGATATTGAGTAATAGCACTTTGAACACACTAAAAAAAGATACAAATATTATTTTTTGTAAATAGAAGGAAGAATAGGTATGAACTGTAAAATACATTGGGATCACAGAATGAAGCCTTACCAAGCCAAATTTACCATTTGATAAACAATATATCAGAAAATTAGTGTTTTACACATGTTTATCTAATTTTATGTCTAGACGCTTCCAAGAAAAGTACACTTGGAGACTCCAAACGACCCTTTGTAACCAGCGACACACACAATGCTGTAATTCGTGAATGCTTTAATGTACAGTCATCATTTTGGGCTCTAATGAAAGGTTACACTTAGAGATATTCAGTTTCTCATCCAGATTCACTGTCAATAATTACTGACACATAGTAACTGAAGCATAAACACATTATAGTGACAGTTATACATAGAATCCAAAATGTGTACACTTTTAAAATTACATATATATTTATAATTTATAATCTAAATACATTTTTTTCCTATATTTCTATTTCTGTACATAGTGCATGATTTAATTTGTGTTTTTTTCTTATATTGGTGTTATATTGCATCCCTACTGTGTTATTCCTATGTATGTCTGTACTATCATGCATGTCTGCATTATGTCAACACAAAGTGGTCTGATAAAGACACTGATTGTACATGCTGTGTTTATTGTATCTTAAAATGGTTAACATAGTTGAAATCACAAGAATCTCAGCTTTCCGTGGATATATGACATGTTCAATTTTTTTTTTTTTGAGTTTTTGTGTCTGACGACTTTACCCCGTCACCACTAGGCGTCCCGCCGGCGGTACGGCAGCGTCTTTATTCAGACTATTTAATGCTGTTGGCATAAATGCATGATAGGGGCTGATCCACCTCAGCCCCTATCAGTGCTATATATATATATAAAGGTAGATCAGAGCAGGCATCATTTGGTCTGGCGTTTGTGTGCCATTGCTTTGCCATCTTTTTAAATTGGATTAATATAATTCGCAATGCATCATGGGATTGCAAAGCCATTATATGGGCTACAAGGTCTTATACCTTTGTCTTTTTGTTCGTTTTTCTTTACATGTTTTGCTTCAGATAAAAATAGGTACTGTTGTAATTCTCCTTGTGGCTGGGTTGTAGTTCCTTAATAAAGACTTTGTAAAATCCCTATGGATAAAAATGAATAGAAAAAATGCCGCTGAAAACGTAGGAGGCACTAATGCACTCTACTGTGGTGGCAGATGTTGCATTTACAAACACCACACCAGAATATGTTAAAAAAAAAGTTATAATAATAACATAATAAATTACAAAAATTACAAAAGTTGATTTGTTGTTATTTGTGTGTTAATCATGATGGAAGCTTGCAAAAAAAAAATAATATTTGATCAGAACTGTGAGATTTAAATGTGTGAGTTGTAATTCTGTGGAAGCGCACAATTCTCTCAATGTCTTATAATTGCAAGTTTATCATGGAAATATGTTAAACAAATCAGAATCACGATACCGTTTGTATTATGTATTCAGTGGCAGAAACAAGCTTCTATAGTTTGTTGTTCTTGTTGTCATGGAAACATTCCCTCATCTATGATTTAAAAATGAAGTTAACAGATTTTGGAGAGTCTTGCTGTCGTGTTTTACTCGACAGAGTCTCAGACAGAGAAATATAGAGATCTATCCTCAGCTGAGACAGAAATAACAACAAACACTGACCCCTGCAACACACTTAAATAACGTATCAAACAAACCAACTTAACCTGACCCTCCAAAGCAGCGGAAACTGCGAATCAAACAGGCTTTTTGTTCTGCCAAACGCGCGTTTAATCCTTCAAAACAGAGAATTGTTTGACAAGAAAGACAGAATAGACACGGGTCCGGATGAGCAGGACTCAGACAATCTGCCATCCGCGCGACGCGTCCCACACGCCCTTCGCTTGCGCGCTGTTTCAAAGAGATAAGTTTGCTGTTTGTCTCGAGGCGCTGTTTTCAAAGATGCGCAAACGCGCGTCTGATTCATTAACACGAGCCGCTTTAGGCGCTTCTCACAAAAGCCGCGCTGTTTAACTTCCAACACCTATAAAAAAATACACACATATAATAATATATACAATTTATATGTTTCCTTTAAATTGTGTTCCATGACTTTCTACCGACATCACATGCAGTCTTTAGTTCTTCCAGTCCCAGTCCCAGTATGCCTTCACAGACTGATGGCTCTGTACCACCTCCTGCAGCACAATCAGCACCTACAGCTCCTGCACCAATGACGTCTGCACAGACAGATGAACCTAGCTACTTGCAAGATATTAGCCGCTGGAACTGCTCTCTTCATCAAATAATTTTAAAGACATTTCTTGCACAAGGTTATGTATATATGTATTATTATTATTATTATTGTTTAATTTATTTCCATTTGGTCATTAAAATACCATAAGTATTATATTTTCTTTTATTGCATTGTATTGTAGTGTTTTTTTATTTGATTTACTTGCATTGTTTATCGTGCTCTGTTTTGTAAACACTGTATGTTAATAACTGTTACTATTACACTCTGTACATTATTACTAAATAATAAACATACAAATTTTCATGCTTTTTCCCTGTGTTATCCACAATTTTAGATTGTATTGTTGTTTAATCTATTATTTAAAATTATTTCGTTTGTTAATTACAATACCAACAGTATTATATTTAATTTTATTTTTAATTGACTTGCATTATTTTATCTTGTTCAGTTTTGTAAATATGTTATTATAATAACTGTTACTATTAAACTCTGTATTTAATTTCAAATACATTTTCTCTAGTTTTTTCCCTGTGTTTTCCAAAACTATTGATTTTATTTTTATTATTATTATTATTGAATCTTTACATTTTTATTAATTTATTCCCATTTGTTAATTAAAATACCAGAAGTATTGGCCATATTTGCATTGTATTAAATGTTTTTTATAAGTCAATTTTATAGACTTGCATTGTTATTATCTTGCTCAGATATGTAAACTAAATGTTAATAACTGTTTCTAATAAACAAAATTACTTAATTTAAAACACATTTTTCTTGTCTTTCCTGTCTTCTCCACAACTTTAGATTTAATATTTGTTGTTTAATCTATATTTCTTTAATATATATTTCTTTAATTATATATTTTATTTAGAACTGTACTGTAGTAATTACATTTTTCAGTTTTATACATGTATATTATTGAACTATAAATACAAATGTGAACTTACCTTTTGCTGTTTATGGTTATATTTCATACATATTGGTTTTCTTGATATAGTTATACAAATATAAAGTTAATATTTCTTCAAAAATAGAGGTCGAAAACATTATTCAAATGTTATTTTCATTTTTCTGTCAATAAATTCAAGACTCTTGACAAGAGGAATAAAATAAATATAATTTTGTGCAGACTTTTATTTGTTAGCCTATCTTTCATAAGAAATGTGAACAAACTGTGAATATATCGTGGGAGCGGGTGAGTGCAGAATAAAACCTCAAACAGTCATGCGCAGACCTCTACATCACAGATCAGATTTCATTTATCACGTGAAGAGAGATGACTGACAAGAAGAGTGAGGTGACACAGACAAGAAGAGTGAGGTGACACAGACAAGAAGAGTGAGGTGACACAGACAAGAAGAGTGAGGTGACACAGACAAGAAGAGTGAGGTGACACAGACAAGAAGAGTGAGGTGACACAGACAAGAAGAGTGAGGTGACACAGACAAGAAGAGTGAGGTGACACAGACAAGAAGAGTGAGGTGACACAGACAAGAAGAGTGAGGAGACACAGACAAGAAGAGTGAGGTGACACAGACAAGAAGAGTGAGGTGACACAGACAAGAAGAGTGAGGTGACACAGACAAGAAGAGTGAGGTGACACAGACAAGAAGAGTGAGGTGACACAGACAAGAAGAGTGAGGTGACACAGACAAGACGATGTGGAAGAGTTTCAAAACCAAATGTAAAAGCGCCCGTTTAAATGTTGACATGAGTCTGACATACATATTAAATATAATAAATAATTAAAAAGGCGTTTTGGGATGTATCTTTGTTGCATTAATTTAATAATAATAAATACAATATTTGTGTATTATTATTCACTATTCACTATCAGTAAATAGTTCCTCTGTAAGAACAATCTGTCTGATGCCCGTATGAACACCACTGATCCTCACACACTTCTCCAACACACAGCATCCGTTATAAAACACTCGCTGTATTCAAGCAGAAATATGATGATAACATCATGACCGAGAGCGCACATACACGGTTCGTTTGCGCATCATTTATAACGGACATAACCCGCAATTACAATAGTCGCCCATCAAAACTTGTGTGTGTGACACTGGCTTCTGTTATCCAGCCGAGAGCTGTAGTTTGTGTATCATATATTCATACAGCTATTTTGAGCCACGATTCAGTCTGTATTCACAGCGCCACGAGAATCGTATTTCTCCTCCGAAACACAGAATACGTAGAGAGGTGGTACTGTTATTTTTTATAGGCTATATATTTTTTTACATGACTTATCATGCGAGTCATAATATTAGTGAATATATTATATTGTAGTTTTATGTCTCGCCCCCTCTGGTTGAGAAAGACTAAAGCACGATCTCCCAGCATTGATCTATTAGGCATCCCTGATCTATATATGTGATGTTTAAAAAAAAATAAACAAACATTCGTTTCTCATTTATTTGGTTCCACAGTATTTGCTGATTTTTATTTTATTTGAACACTGCTTGAGAATTACCGCTGATATTAATTAAAATCAAGGTAAAATGCACACGGTGCTTACAGGGTATTTAAAACCTAAGAAAAGCAAGGAAAACTCAAACGACCCCAACGAATTAAAGTTATATTTTGAAGTTATATAGTAGGTGGTTTTTATTTTACTTCCATAATATTTGAGGAAGGGGGCACAACAAGAGGGCACCCATTTGACCAGCACACACACACACACACACACACACACAATATTGCCACTTGTTAGTTAACTAATTACTGTGAAATAAATAGCCTATAACAAATACATATAGTAATGCAAATACATATAATGCGACGTACATAGAGACGACGTATATATCAGGCGTCATATAATGCGACGCACTTTGATGCGACGTACATATCAGGCGTCATATAATGCGACGCACTTTGATGCGACGTACATATCAGGCGTCATATAATGCGACGCACTTTGATGCGACGTACATATCAGGCGTCATATAATGCGACGCACTTTGATGCGACGTACATATCAGGCGTCATATAATCCGGCGTACATAGTTCAGACGTACCTATCACACGTCAGTTTTTTGTAAATTTCTCACGTACGCCGCCGTCACGTCGCCGCCTATGATTGGTTCTACAGTGACGTCGCCGTGACGCCGCCGTGGGCCTGTCGTCTGCCCTTCCTATTAATCCCATTCAAAATTTGACACGGTCTGACGGCGACGGGAGGGTAGACTGCTCCTTCTCCTTCGCCTGGTAAGCTTAGGACTGGCATTAGTAACACCTCATAAAACACAGCCCATAGTTTTTTGTAAATTTCTCACGTACGCCGCCGTCACGTCGCCGCCTATGATTGGTTCTACAGTGACGTCGCCGTGACGCCGCCGTGGGCCTGTCGTCTGCCCTTCCTATTAATCCCATTCAAAATTTGACACGGTCTGACGGCGACGGGAGGGTAGACTGCTCCTTCTCCTTCGCCTGGTAAGCTTAGGAACGGCATTATTAACACCCCATACCCGAGAGCTGTTCCCATCCCATCCGCCCCTGCGGCGAGCTCGTGAGGATGAGGAGGATGCGCGTGCATTGTACTGGCATTGATTCGCTACATCACACGCGCGTTATGCAGAACGCGCACACACGCACGCATGTTGTTTTGTTTTTACAGGACACGCGCATCATAAAAGCCTCATTCTGTTTATTATGCCTCGTGCTCCATGATGGGTTTAGAGATGTCATTTCAAAACTTTTGAAAAAAAGGCTACTTCTGGGATCTTTATGTTGATAATTGTGTGAGTCTCTTTGTGATGTTATGGTGTTGTCTCTGGGTCAGTCTCAGAAGTGATCTTTGTTCCTGAGTAGAGCTTTCAAGTGAAGGCCTGTAAACGATCTAGCTACTTAGGCACAGATTATACAATGGCATTTTAAAGCTGCCTTTTTTCTAAGTCATTACATTTACTAATTGTGTTTATTTTTTGAGTGTGTATTTAATGTTGTGTAGGGGTCTGATTCACTCAAAGGTTCAATCTCCAGCTCGTGGTGAGTGAAACATGGACTACAGAGATACTCTAATGGTGGCTATCAATAAAGGTGCGATGCTTTGCATTCATCCCACCCCCCATTTTGGACATTTTGTTTTCCAGACATCAGTCCCGGGCTGCTGTACTTTGAGAGAGACGCTCCTGAAGCGGCAGATAGAGAGAGACGCTTCCCGCGCGCGTGTTTATGAAGTGCACGCGGGAAACAATGGACCTAAGCATCTCACACACACGCGCTGCTGGAGTCATGCTCCTACAGTAAGACCCGAGGGGCATTCCCAGGAAAAACGCAAATTCAGATTTTTTAGCATTTTATCATTTCATTTGAAAAGGTTTTTCAGGTTAGTGGTGGTCAGCATATTTAGCTTATATCAGTGTTTACAATGGCTAAATGTGTTTACATTCTCGAGCACAATGTGCATGAACAAATTCACAGAAAAAAGCATTTTAAAACAAAACTACACATTGAAAGCATGATGATGTTATCGATTTAGTAAAAGCAAAATATAGGCAAGTTGATTTTTAATATTAGGCTATAACCAGTTCCATGACAATGAACTGAACATGCAAATCGGATGACATCTCATTGAAATAAAATCTAACAATAAATTCAACACACAATTGATTCTGTTTCATGAGAATGAGTCTGCAGGTTTTTAAACATGATCTTAATTGTGTAGGCTACGAGGTTTCTGCATCTCAGAGTCAGACACGTGATTTATTTCAGTCACATCAACTAAAAATATATCGTTTACAACCTCATACATCAGCACAAAATCAACCAGATTCATCTGAGAGAAGGAGATGAAGGTTCATTTTATTACAGAGCATGACCAGTCACTGACTAGATCAGTATATTAAGTTATTGGAAATATTTCATATAGTATTCAAACAATAGAAGAGTGGTGTACGATCTAGGTCAAAATGACCCAGTTATATATTAGGCTGATCATATTTCACATTTAAAATATCAGTGTTGTTATAGTTAACTAAAACTAAAAGCAAAACTATTAAACAATTATACACTTCTGAAATAATTCCAGCTGTTGCCAAGGTTAAAGTTGATATACTAAAATAACTAAAACTAAAACTGTACATATACAGCTATGATAATAATCAAGAAACCACTTGATAATTCTCAGTTTCTCTTTTATTCTAACGTCACATTTAAATTTTCCATAAATTACAAAATCATAAAAAAATCTTCTAAATTAATATGAAAACTGAAAATATGACAGAAAATAGAATATCTCATTCTATTTTCAAGGTAAAAAACCCTGTCAATTAAATCATTATGAGTAATTTAGTTGGTTTCTGTCGGTATGAAAACAGGAATCAGCGTGCAAGAGCTTTGTGTGTGATGCTTGTCTTTTATACTGACACACACACACACTCACACACACACGCACATGCACACGCACGCACTCACACACACACACACACGCACACGCGCACGCACACGCACACAACCACGCACACACGCACACACACACGCACACACACACGCACACGCACACAACACACACACACACCACACACACACACACACACACACACACACACACACACACACACACACACAACCACGCACACACGCACACACACACACACACACACGCACGCACGCACGCGCGCACACACACACAGAATCATAAAAACATCTTCTAAATTAATATGAAAAAAATCATAAAAACAAAATCATAAAAACATCTTCTAAATGAATATGAAAACGGAAAATATGACAGAAAATAGAATATCTCATTCACACAAAAATAGCACACTATTTGATTATGAATGCACAAATTAAATCATACACCAGAGAGAAGCATATTGCAACAAAAGCAACTATTTATTTGGAATATGCATTACCAGTACAAATGAAGAGACCAAAAAACCTACACCTTGTTAGTTTTTCTTCACAAAAACGAGTTGGAATCAAAAAGACAATAGTTTGCTGTTCCATTGTATTCCTTTTATACATCTGCAGAGATCTTACAAGTTCAAACTTGACAAGAGAACGTCTCTGCGCTTGATATAAAAGAAGAAACATTCAAAAACACTGCAGGAGTTAAGAACAAAAGACATGCAACAAAGTAAACATTTGATGTTTTACAAACCGCTGTATATGCAAAAACTATAAGCATCATTATATGAGCTTTTCTGAATACGGCAAACCAAAGAAAGACTATCTAGAGCTCCGAAACCTCTACATGTCTCCTTCTCAATCCACCGAGCAGAGCGTGGATGCTGCGGTTATGAAGAGAGCAAAAGAAGAGTAAAGGTGCACATCTACATATAGAAGCTAGCGCATTCACATTATGCTTGCGAGAAATCAAAGATATGGCCAATCAGAAATGACAATCACAACAGGAGGGCATCAAAAATATATCCAACCCCCGTTCTGCATTAGTGTGCCATCGTGAGCTTCTCCTTTCTTCTCAAGAAACACCCGTGGATTTTTGGTTTCAGGATTTGACACGATTTACAGCATGAAGGATGGGATGTGAACGGAAGAGCGGACACGCCTGTGGTTTTTGGTATCAAGGTCGCCCGGAGAGAAGGCGAAACCATTTCACATTTGGGATTGGTTCACTTCTGATTGCCTTTTATTGCGTTCTGATGTGCGCTGATGATGATGAAGAGGATATATAAAGGGATTCGTGTGTCTGTACATAAATATCAGACA
Source organism: Schizopygopsis pylzovi (assembly GCA_027422435.1). Classification (NCBI taxonomy): domain Eukaryota; kingdom Metazoa; phylum Chordata; class Actinopteri; order Cypriniformes; family Cyprinidae; genus Schizopygopsis; species Schizopygopsis pylzovi. The sequence goes on from CM049830.1 coordinate 32,579,183, forward strand.
AAAATCATCAAGATTACATGAATAAACCAAAGTGTGACGCACTTCAAATGCAAAGTTATGCTAATAACCTTTAGAAATGAATATTTTGATATCTAAGTCTAAACCGCATTGCCTTTATTCCTCACTAAAGCAGGGAACTTATGATTTTCCCTTATGTACATAAACCAAGTATTTGGAGATTCAAAGCAAAGGTTATTAGACGAACAGAAATCTAGTTCAGCTCAGACGCAGTGCTCGAGCACGAGTCTATTATAATGTAAAACGACTTGTGATGTATAAAAGTACTTTGGCACTATGGTAAAATTGCAACCAAGTTTCAAACATGACGTGATGCTTGCAGTGACGATGAAGCGGAGACATACAGTAGAGCGCTGTGTCTAGTGTGGATGTTGGAGAGGTAGCATGAAGACGTCTGATGATGGATCAGTTGGAGGTGTCGGAGTGAACGCTTCCGGGTCCTTCTGTGGGGGAGGTGACGGAGGACGGGGTGGTGGGGTCCTGCCAGACACCGTTCGCCTGACGGAGAGACGAGACGACACACACATCAACAATCAGGCATATTTTCTGTCAAATAAACATGACGATATCAGAGAAGAATCAATATTTCATGGTCAAATCCATTCATCTCAGTGTGTAGAATGTGTCATGTTTATAAAATGAATACAATTAAATCATACATTTGTTGAAACGTTGAATAGATTATTTTTATTTCCAAAAACACAAAACTCTCATATAGGTCAAAATGACCCGTGTATCGGATATATTTATGACATTTAGCATTTTTAAATGAAGCAGGATGTTTTACCAGGGTTTTTAAAGTGAACTAAAACCGTAAAAAAAGTTTAATTTTATTATTTTGAAAAAATGTAATATATAATATATCAGTATATTAGAATGATTTCTGAAGATCATGTGATGCTGAAGACTGGAGTAATGATGCTGAAAACTCAGATTTGCATCTCAGAAATAAATTACATTTTTTTTAATATATTGAATTCACATCAAAAACTGTCACAATTTGAAATATTAAAATGTACCATATTTTGTTTCAATGTGAATAGATTTTATAATGTAACGCAGTATTAAAATGCAATATTACTGTTTTTAGTGTGTTGTAGTGTGTTTTGGTCAAATGAGCGAACACACTGTAAGATGTGAATCATTTTTTGTTTTTACAAAGTCAAAAACCCTCTCAATTAAATCATTATGAGTAATTTAGTTGGTTTCTATCAGTCTGAAAATAGGAATCAGCGTGCAAGAGCTCTGTGTGTGATGCTTGTCTTTTATACTGACACACACACACGCACGCACACACGGACGCACACACACACATGCACACACACACGCACACCACACACGCACACACACGCACACCACACAGGCACACCACACACACGCGCACACGCACACACACACACACACACAGAAACACAGACACACACACACACACTCACACACTGACACACACATGCACACGCACACGCACACACACACACAGACACACACACACGCACACGCACACACACACACACACACACGCACACAAACACGCACACACACACACACACACACACAAACACACACACACGCACGCACACAAACACGCACGCACACACGCACACACACAGACACACACACACGCACACCACACACGCACGCACGCACACCACACACGCACACACACGCACACCACACAGGCACACCACACACACGCGCACACGCACACACACACACACACACAGAAACACAGACACACACACACACACTCACACACTGACACACACATGCACACGCACACGCACACACACACACAGACACACACACACGCACACGCACACACACACACACACACACACACACACACACACGCACGCACACAAACACGCACACACACACACACACACACACACACGCACGCACACACAGACACACGCACACACGCACACACACAGACACACACACACGCACACCACACACGCACGCACACACAGACACACACACACACACACGCACGCACGCACACACACACACGCACACACACACGCACGCACACAAACACGCACACACACACACACACACACACACACACACACACACACACACGCACGCACACAAACACGCACGCACACACACACACACTGAGAGGCACCGAGAGAAAATAATCAAGACTCCGAGAGTAAAAGCGGAATCAGTGAAGGACACAGAGAGAATGAAACACAGAATCCATCACTAATCTCAGACAGCAGTGAAAGCAATGCTTTCTACATTAACACTGCTTCTCACGGCATCATGTTCCTCAATCAAACCCAGTAAAAGAACAGAGGAGATGTCTTAAACGCTGCTGTTGAATCAATGCATGTTGTAAACCAACAACAGACACAATATCAGAAGTCATCTCTTTCATTTGCGTGACACTAATGCTTTACGTTTCTCAATTTCCCCCAAAGTATTTGAACTCATCATTCACAATTAAAAATGCATGAATGTCATTGCATTGATAGTAAAATATCAAAGCACGTGTCATTAATTTGAAGAAAAAACACTACAAGCAAAACGAACTGTGCCACTATGATTGTGAAACACTAGTGGAAGACATTTGTGAGGTCAACTTATCTAATGCAGCGTCATTCAGACATTAATAACTGTCACTTAAGTGTCCACATCATTTAGGAGCAAATGTGCATGCATTATAACACAAGATATTTCAGCTCTGAATGGATGAACTACTATTAAATCTCAAATTAGCTGATATATGTGCTCCAGTGAACATGCAGACAATTTACACTGATGCTATAATTTAACTATAAATAACACATCATCTGACTAATTAATATCAATGGATAAGGATTCATGTAGATTAAATGCACTCACACTTTCAATATCTAATAGTTTAGATTTTGAATTTGCATTCATTATGTAAATCATTTTAAGATTTAATTAATTTCGAATACACTTCATGTAACAATATTATGTACAGTAATATACACTAGCATTCAAAATGTGGAGTCGGTAAGATTTTTAAAATGTTTTTGAAAGTCACCAAGGTTGCATTAATTTGATTAATTTAAAATAAATATTTTATATGTGAATATATACAAAATATATAATTTATTTCTGTGATGCGCAGCTGTATTTTCAGCATCATTACTCCAGTCTTCAGTGTCACATGATCTTCAGAAATCATTATAATATACTGATTTACTGCTCAAACATTTCTGATTGTTATCAATGATAAGAGGTTGCAGATTAATATTTTTGTGGAAACAGTAAAACATTTTTTTTTCCGAATCCTTTAATGAATAGAAAGTAAAAAAACAGCAGTTATTGGAAATAAAAAAACATAAAAAATCCCCTTTGCTGTCACTTTTGATCAATTTAATGCGTTCTCACTGAATAAAAGCAGTAATAAAAAAATAGCTGCCCCTTATATTTTAAACATAAATATGATATATTATATTTTATTATATATTTCTAAACTTGACCATGGGAACTGTGTAGGCCTATATTATGCAATTAATTGTAAATCAAAACAAATGATTTATTCAGTTTGAATGCTGTATTAAATGCGTTTGAAAGCAGTTGATGTGACCCGAGCACCGTTCTGTGTGTTTGTGCAGCAGTCAAGCATACGATCCCCCCCCTCCTCCAAAAAAAGCAGGACAGGATTTACATAAACCCGTGCTTTTCCCGCGAATATATTTGATCTCATTAACATACGGCGGTGGAGCGCGGCAGAACGGAAGCGGGACGGAGACACCGACCGACCTCAGCCCTCCCCCCCCTCTCTCCTCCCCCTCTCTCTCTCTCTGTCTCTCTCTCTCTCTCTCTCTCTCTCTCTCTCCCTCCTCCTCTCTCTCTCTCCTCCTCCTCCTCCCTCTCTCCTCTCTCTCTCTCTCTCTCCCCTCCTCCTCCTCCCCCCTCCTCTCTCCTCCTCCTCCTCTCTCTCTCTCTCTCTCTGTCTGTCTCCCTCCCTCCCTCTCTCTCTCTCTCTCTCTGTCTCCCTCCCTCCCTCTCTCTCTCTCTCTCTCTCTCTCTCTCTCTCTCTCCTCTCTCTCTCTCTCTCTCTCTCTCTCTCTCTCCTCCCCCCCTCTCCTCTCTCTCTCTCTCTCTCTCTGCTCTCTCTCCTCTCTCTCTCTCTCTCTCTCCTCCTCCTCTCTCTCTCTCTCTCTCTGTCTCTCTCCCTCTCTCTCTCCCTCCCTCCCTCTCTCCCTCCTCCTCTCTCTCTCTCTCTCCTCCCTCCCCCTCTCTCCTCTCTCTCTCTCTCTCCCCCTCCTCCTCTCTCCTCCTCCTCCTCTCTCTCTCTCTCTCCCTCCCTCTCTCCTCCTCTCTCTCCCCCTCTCTCTCTCGCTCTCTCTCTCTCTCTCTCTCTCCCCTCTCTCTCTCTCTCTCTCTCTCTCTCTCGTGCTCGGCTCGCTGTCAAGGCCATTAGCTCGGCAGGAACCTGATCTGAGCAATGTGCTCGGATTGCTGTCCCAAGTCCACACTCCGCTCCCCGCGTGTCTGTCGTATTGATTTTCCTCTTTACCACACGGCTTGTCGCTGTGAATTTTCTCGGCGTGCCAAGTTGCCAGCAGCGCCCCTTCCCTCCCGAACACACAAGATGTCCTCCTACGAGTGTTTTACCATAGGCGCGCGGCTGTATTTTTAGCGCCGAGTGTTGTTCTGTGCCGCCCTTGGGGGGGTAATCAGGGTCAGGTGACTTTGGGGCACGGCGAGGGGCCATACATTTGCAGCCGGTGTCACCTGTTCCCGTCAGCGGGGCGCGTGGCTGCAGGTGCCGGGCCGATCTGATTGGATGTGATGGGCTCAGACAGATGCGGGCCGCTCTCGTGTCCACGTCTCGCTGGGCAGCGCGCCGCCCGTGGCGCTCGCGACACACAGGCAATCAACTAAGTGACCACGATTCCCAGACAAGTCGCACTAAGTGGCATTCTGAGCCCTATGGCTTTGAAATAATTGGTAGAGGGCAAAACAAGAGGAAGTGTTTTTGTCTCGCCTTACATTGATGCCCTGCGGACTGTACATCTGGTTTGCTGCGAGGCCGTCACTGTATCCTCCTGTCTGGCTGATAACATGGCGAAGGGTATCCACCTGAAACAACACGGCAAGGTCACAAACAAAGCAAAGTCAGACGACACGACAAAGAAGAAAGCAAGGTCGAAGAAAGCAAACAACTATAAAACACGTGATGACAAGCGAACGATAAAACACATTATAAAGCCAGTCTCATCACGGCTCTGTTCTAAAGCCTAGTGAGCTGCCTACCTAGACAGCATTGTTCATATGCTGCCTCATACGATTCTTACTTGGGTTAGTAGCATTGAGGACATTAGGATGCATTAGCACAAAAATGATCCAAAATTGAAGACAGAACAAGAGAAATATAGTACACTACTGTTCAAGGGTTTGCGGCTAGTAAAATTTGGTCACCAACTACATTTTGTTCACAAAAATACAGTAAAAATAGCAAAATTGTGAAATATTATTACAAATTAAAATAACTATTTTATATACTGATTTGCAGCTCAAGTAGTAGTATATTTTTATTTAATGCCATGTCAGCATCTTCAGGCTATTTTCATGGCAAACACTATTGAAAAAATAACAAATACAATAAAAACAACAAACAAAGACAAGTTATATTGCACAAGATTTTTACATTAACATATGATAACAATTCTAAAAATTCTACTAAACTCTTTAAGTGAGTTCACTTCATAAAAGAGTTTTCTACATGCATTAAAATATGTTTGACAGAAAGGGGAATCTTAGCTGCTCAAGAAATATTTCTGATTATTATCAATGATGAAAGTAGTTGTGCTGCACAATATTTTTGTGGAAACTGTGATACATTTAATTTTTCAAAATTCTTTGATGAACAGAAAGTTTAAAAGAACAGCGTTTATTTGAAACAGAAATGTTTTGTAACATTATAAATGTTTTTACTGCCACTTTTGTTCAATTTAATGCATCCTCACTGAATAAAAGTATTCTTTCCAATAAATGAATGAAATCTTACTGACCGCAAACTTTTGAACAGTAGTGTATGTGTCATGCAACACGGAAAAGCATTAATAGAAAAGTTCAGATATCATTTAAAATGTGCAAACTGAAAGATTTTACACAATTTATATGTGTATGTTTATGCTTATGCTTAATTGTGTAATTAAGTGATTTTAATCTGAAGACTATAAGATTTCACTTCTACTGTTAATAAAACTTTGGCAGGCTACTATGAGATAGATGGCGTAAATGTTATATCATTCAGATGAGATACCTCTTATTTTTATAGTATATCAAAAAGTGTATATTTTTACATGTCATAGTTGATACATTTTGACAGTATTCACCATACTTTCAAAACCAAAATTAAAATAGTAAAAATATGCAATATGAAAATAATTTAAGAAAAAAAAAATCTTTACAGAAAAAAACAATAACAAACAAGATTTGGTTTTCAAAAAGCCTTTTCCCAAAAGGTACATTTGGAAAAAGGAGGGTCGTCTTATATTCGGGTCAATAGGGTACTTTCCATTTTTAACTTAAAGCACATACGCACACACCGCACGCATGCACGCACGCACGCACGCACGCACGCACGCACGCACGCACATGCACGCACGCACGCACATGCACGCACTGCACCGCACGCACGCGCAGGTGCACGCACGCACTCACACGCACACCGCACGCACGCACATGCACGCACTGACCGCACGCACGCACGCACGCACGCACTACCCACACACCACCACGCACGCACACACACACTCACACACTCACAGCACACACACGCACACACACGCACACACACATATGCACGCACACACGCACGCACATGCACATGCACGCACGCACCGCACGCACGCACGCACATGCACATGCACCGCACGCACCGTACGCACATGCACGCATGCACGCACGCACGCACGCACGCACGCACGCACGCACGCACGCACACACGCACATGCACCGCACGCACGCACGCACGCACGCACGCACGACGCACACACACCACTCACACGCACACACACACCCAGAATGCACATGTCTGCAAAAGAGCCAGCAGAACCTGAGAGGTGCACAAACACGACATGCACATCGAGCACCGCACCAGAGCCAATGAAGACGCCACCGTATCAGAACAGAACACTCATAGAAAGTTAATCTCAGCAGTTTGATTCAGGTTAGATAAGGCTCATTGTCAGAGACCTGAGAGGTCAACAAACACAACATTAGAGAGACAGAACAAGCCAGAGAACTGAGGTGAAAAGACAGAGAGAGATTCAGATAAAGCCAGAGAAAAGCTTTTCAGAGCATTAGATCCAGCAGTATAAGAAACTTCAGACTGATGCCTGAAGCAGATTGAGAGATTCAGCTCAAAGCCAGAGAAAGCTGACGCCACAGATAAAAACAGATATGTGCATATTTGGATTGAATTATAATAATAATTGAATTTCTTTTTTTAGCTAAAAAACAACAGACCCAGTGAGAGCAAATGACATTTTTATTTGATGAAAACAAAAACATGTTTGTGAGAAAAATGTGATCTTATGTCAACATTTTCACTATTTTAAATGAGAAAATCTAACTTTTATAATCATAACAACTGTTTTTGTTAACTTGTAAAAAATGTACACTACATTTATACATTTTGGGGTCAGTAAAATTGTTTTTTTTTCAAATGAAGAAATGTATATTTCCACAAAAAATTCATCAGCACAACTGTTTTGAACACTGATAATAATCATTTTTTCTGGAGCAGTAATTAATATATGATTCTCAAATAGTGTCAGGAAACACATTTATAGTATTACCAAATATTAATATTTTTAAAAAGCTGTTCTTTTGAACATTCTTCTCATTAAGGAATCCTGAAAATAAAATAAAATTGTTTCCACAAAAAATTTATCAGCAGCACAACTGTTTTGAACACTGATAATAATCATAATTTTCTGAGCAGTAAATCAGTAAATATTATGATTTCTGAAGATCATGTGACACTGAAGACTGCAGTAATGATGCTGAAAATACAGCTGCGCATCACAGGAATAAATCACATTTTAAATTGTGATAATATTTCACACTTGTATTGTTTTTACTGTATGTTTGATCACATAAACGCAGCCTTGGTGGGCAGAAGAGACTTGTTTCAAAAGTATTAACAATCTTACCGACCCCAAGCTTTTGAACTGTAGTATGTCTGTATAATATTTGGTCAGCTGAAGGATTGACTCCCTTACAGTCATGTTTTCATTTGCTACTGAAGTCTATGCTCATACGTTCTTCACCGGAGCACAACGCGGTGTGTTTTAACTAGACGAGTTACACAAAGAGAACTAAAGAGACTGGAGCAGGACATGCTGTGAATCGTTTTTCAGCTCCACATAGAGTAAAGTCTTCTCAGATACAGTACTAGACCTGTCCCACACTGTGCCCTACACTCTCCAGCGGCACGGCTCTATGATGGGTTATTACGGTCTCACCTGCTGAGTTTGGAGTGGACGGGGAGTTGGCCTGGCTGCCGTGTGCCACCACACTCGCCGCAGTCACAGCAGTTTTGGCCGCGTACATGTTGGCTTCTTCCTGGAACTTTCCGATGTTCTTCTTATATCGGATCCGTTTGTTTCCGAACCAGTTGGACACCTGCCCACAAAAACATTGTCAAGACATGTGTTTTCCAACCCCGTGTCCTCTTGAACCCAGTGCATGCAATACAAACCAAGATGGACCATTCAAAATAAACAGGTTCTTAGAGGAACGTGACACGGTCATACATTACATCACGCAACAAGCATGTGTAGTTCACACATATGTACAGTATAGCGTTCAACAGTTTGGGATTGTGTACGAGTTTTTAAAGAGGGTGTCTTGTGCTCACATTTATTTGATCAAAAATACAGGATTATTGTGAAATAATTTAAATAATCGTTTTCTGTGCGAATATGAGTTCAAATGTAATTTATTGCTGCGATCAAAGCTGAATTTACAGCATTATTACTCCAGTGTCCTTCAGAAATCATAATAATATGCAGTTCAAGAAACATTTCTGATTATTATCAGTGTTCTGCTGCAGAATATTTTTATGGAAATCATGATACATTGTATTTTTCAGGATTCTTTGATGAATAGAAAGTTCAAAGCAGCATTTATTTGAAATAGAAAACTTTTGCAACATTAGAAATGTCTTTACTGTCCCTTCAGATCCATTCATTATATCTATTTATTCATTTCTTTTAAAAACAACAAACTGACCCCAAACTTTGAACAGTGTATATTGTTCACACAATGCATTGAATATCATAGTTCAATGCACTCATAATGCATCGACTTAACCTTTTCTCCTTCTTCATTCATTATTTAATCTAAGTGTTAAGATATTAGTTTGACAAAAAATGAAATAAGAAATTAAATAACCAAGATGAAAATGAAATGACTTTCCATGTAAAAAAAATCTAGTAGGAGGACTGAAATAGCATACTCTGTGCTTCAACAAATATTTTTCATAAAAAAAATAATAATACAAAAATTAATCAGTACACATGAATGGCCACAAACGGCCAGCAGGAAACTGTGGATTCTTTACAGCAACACTACTATAAATAACAAATACTATTTCAGTCTTTCTTCTTGAAAACATCACATTTAATTCAATGTGTTACTTGCTGTTTCTTTAGAATTATTTGTGAAATTTACTAAAAAAAATTGAGTGAGGCTTTTGTTTCAGTGCAGAACAATGAAATACACCGAAAAAGCACCAGTTACACGCTTGATGTGCATCCTACGCTAAAAAAGATTGAACTATTGCTAAAAGCTTCAAGAGTAAAAACTCAATCCTTGCAGTACATTTGCTGAAAATGACATGCCAAGATACTAGCACATCTTCTTTGTGCAATAGTAAAATGCTCACATGCACAAACATGTGGACTGAAAAAGTGTGCAAGAGTCTCAATTTTTGATTTTATTCTGATAGCATATTTTGATCACAGAGCATATGACCAGTTGAAGCAAAATGCAACAGCGGCTGGTCGACGTCACAACAGTGAAGGATGCTATCGACAGGACTTGTGATGGCCACAAGGACAGAGGTCTAACCATGATGGACACACACACACACACACTAACATTAACGTTGAAATAAATGATCACTTGCACGCTGGCAGCTATGATCACAGTATACACTGACAGCAATCACTCAACACACACGAACGCCCATTACGGCTAATACAGCGGCGGATGAGGCTCTGCGCTAATGATAAACACCATTACCATGAAAAGCTAATCAATCCTGCGGCTAAGCTTCCCGTTCCCGCGAGAGGCTAAAGGTGTTTCTATATTACAAACGGCACGGCAGTCATCACTCATCCCGCGAGTCTGACTCAAAACCAGGCCTAAATGCATCATACAATCATTTCAGCTAAATTTATTAAATAGTTTAGAATGCATTATGCATTTAACGCAGCAGATGAAAAATGCTGAGAGGCATGCGGTGCCATGCTGCAAATGATTTTGTTTTCGAGTTGCATGAGCTTGAACTCACGTGAGAATAACTGATATATTTTACATGCAAAACAGGTAGAAACAAACATCGGATGTGTTTCAATATCTAGCGAGTTACCTACTTGGACGGCACTTTTGGAAAACATGCACTTGTAACTATGGTATTTTTGTCATGGCATGTAAATATAGTAAACATGCACTTGTAACTATGGTATTTTTGTCATGGCATGTAAATATGGTAAACATGCACTTGTAACTATGGTATTTTTGTCATGGCATGTAAATATAGTAAACATGCACTTGTAACTATGGTATTTTTGTCATGAGGCATGTAACTCTGGTTAATAACCCCCATGGGCACGTTGTCTAACATATGGTATTTCTGCCACATCATAAGGAAAACGCCAATGAAATAGTGGATTTTGCAACCTACCATGCAACTATAAAAGGGGTAACTATTAGGTTTTTTGCTGAGGAGCATACGATTAACCAATGGTTAAACATGCATCGTTGTTCCTATAGGGATTATTTGTACAATGGTTCATGTGATACTTATGTCGTGAGAACATGGTCACTTGGAAAGCCCAGTGGTACAACCTTGTGGCATGCAGATGTTGAAAGCTAGTAGTAAACAAATGCATCTTGCAACCTTCACTGCTCCAGTCAAATTTCTTGTGCACGGCATGATAAATATGCTATACATGCACTTGTGGAACTATGAAGAAGTTCAGGTCTTTTTTGTTTTCATTGTCTAAGGCATGGAACGAGCCTATGAAGTAAGGCCACATCCTGCACGGGTAACATGTGGAGACTATTGGACTAGGCTTGGGTTATGCACTTGGGCAGATCCTACCAGGATAGGGAATCCACAAACCTGACACTCTGTAACGGTTTACATGAGGGAAACCTTCCGTGGAAGAATACACATGTTACCCGAAGGAATCAGGCCATACGGACACCAGCCCATACTGGCCCTAAACAGCACTGGGCCTGCGTAACTGATGCCCAGTTACTGCGTGCTTAATTCCCCAGGTTCACCGTCCGGGATGCTAAAGGTGTATCCGGTAGAACACAACGTGCCCGGCAGTTCTTCTCGCCCATTACTTACTAATACCGGTAAATGCTCAAATTTAGAATCTTGGAATGTTTCGCTAATTGAGTTAAAAGGCACTTGCAACGCATGTATGGCAATTTATGTCACCGGGGCATGTGAATATGGTAGAAGGCATGCCTCCACTTGTGGCAACTATGTTTAATTTTTCTGTGCATGGCAGAAACTGTGAGATACCTGGGTATATACATGCACTTACGGTGAACAAACTAGGTATTGTCTTGTCAGTACCTGAGCGAGGTGGTAACTTGGGCACTTCGGTAAACATGCACTTGTAACTATGGTATTTTTGTCATGGCATGTAAATATGGTAAACATGCACTTGTAACTATGGTATTTTTGTCATGGCATGTAAATATGGTAAACATGCACTTGTAACTATGTATTTTTGTCATGGCATGTAAATATGGTAAACATGCACTTGTAACTATGTATTTTTGTCATGGCATGTAACTATGGTAAACATGCACTTGTAACTATGGTATTTTTGTCATGGCATGTAACTATGGAAAACATGCACTTGTAACTATGGTATTTGTGTCATTGCATGGCATGTAAATATGGTAAACATGCACTTGTAACTATGGTATTTTTGTCATGGCATGTAAATATGGTAAACATGCACTTGTAACTATGGTATTTTTGTCATGGCATGTAACTATGGTAAACATGCACTTGTAACTATGGTATTTTTGTCATGGCATGTAACATATGGTAAACATGCACTTGTAACTATGGTATTTTTGTCATGGCATGTAACTATGGTAAACATGCACTTGTAACTATGGTATTTTTGTCATGGCATGTAAATATGGAAAACATGCACTTGTAACTAATGGTATTTTTGTCATGGGATGCATGTAAACTATGGTAAACATGCACTTGTAACTATGGTATTTTTGTCATGGGCATGTAACTATGGGTAAACATGCACTTGTAACTATGGTATTTTTGTCATTGCATGTAACCATATGGTAAACATGCACTTGTAACTATGGTATTTTTGTCATGGCATGTAACTATGGTAAACATGCACTTGTAACTATGGTATTTTTGTCATGGCATGTAAATATGGTAAACATGCACTTGTAACTATGGTATTTTTGTCATGGCATGTAAATATGGTAAACATGCACTTGTAACTATGGTATTTTTGTCATTGCATGGCATGTAACTATGGAAAACATGCACTTGTAACTATGGTATTTTTGTCATTGCATGGCATGTAACTATGGAAAACATGCACTTGTAACTATGGTATTTTTGTCATTGCATGGCATGTAAATATGGAAAACATGCACTTGTAACTATGGTATTTTTGTCATGGCATGTAAATATGGTAAACATGCACTTGTAACTATGGTATTTTTGTCATTGCATGGCATGTAAATATGGTAAACATGCACTTGTAACTATGGTATTTTTGTCATGGCATGTAAATATGGTAAACATGCACTTGTAACTATGGTATTTTTGTCATGGCATGTAAATATGGTAAACATGCACTTGTAACTATGGTATTTTTGTCATGGCATGTAACTATGGTAAACATGCACTTGTAACTATGGTATTTTTGTCATGGCATGTAAATATGGAAAACATGCACTTGTAACTATGGTATTTTTGTCATGGCATGTAACTATGGAAAACATGCACTTGTAACTATGGTATTTTTGTCATGGCATGTAACTATGGTAAACATGCACTTGTAACTATGGTATTTTTGTCATGGCATGTAACTATGGTAAACATGCTTCTGAATATTAGAGAACCGTGGTATTACTATCATTGAACTATGACAGAGCAGCTGCGGGTGCAATATTTGGATGTTTTCAGTGTCGTACCTGCGAGACGGTGATCGAACACTTCTTGGCCAGCTCCTCTTTGGCCTCCTCGCTGGGATACGGGTTACTGAGATGAGAGTAGAAATATTCATTCAGGATCTCTGTGGCCTGTTTGTTGAAGTTTCGTCTTTTCCTCCTGTGCAGATACAGACACATCAGATTTGGACATCTTGCCAGAACTTGTGCTGTTTTCTGTCATATACTTCATGCATCATATCAAACATTTAGAGAGTAACTGCCGCTGGCCGTGAACACTTGGTGACTCATTATTAGAGAATTAGAGACACAAACCATTTTTGTTGTTGTAGGATTTAATGATACATTATTTAATCTTAGATAAACTAGTGAATAAAACTATTTCAGCATGAAAAGCAGGTCAAAGCAACCATGAAAAGTACCAACACTATTCAACCGTTACCAAAGTTACTGTAAGAAAAATGACCAAACAAATATTTATTCATTTATGGAAAATAAACAATAATTTGATCAATAATGATTTATCAACACTGACCCTCTACTGAGTATTATTATTTATTAGACCATTACCTATTTATTAATTTGATTGCACTGAGAATTATTCAGCGTTAGTTGGAAAAGCTGGATAAATCATAAAACCTAGCATGAAAAGTAGGTAAAAAGCTACTATTCAACCCTGTTATTAAAGTTACTGTAAGAAATATTCTTTCATTTATTTGAAATAAACACTAATTTGATCAATAACGACAAATCAACTAACTAGCTCTCTTCTGAGTGATAGTTGATTTAAATTGAATATGCAACCCAGTTACCTCTTTATTTAAAGTTATTCTATTTCATTTCAAATGTATTTCTTTCATTACATTTTATGTACTTCTACTTTAGTTTTACTTTATACTGACTAATAGTCTGAATACGCAACCCTGTTTTCCATTTATTCTTATATAATTGTATTTCAAATGAATTTACTTTCACTTTAATTTGGCTTTATATTGAGTGATAGATTGATTTAAACTGGACATGCAACACTGTTACCCTGTTTATCTTAATTCATTTTATTTCAATTCATTTTATATGATTTCATTTCAACCCCATTTTATTTTATTATTTCATTCGATTGTGTTTTATTATTTTATTGCATTGTATTATTGTATTTAATGAATTCTTTATGTTGATGTTTACTGGAAGAAACGACTACATATTAATCATAATCTAAATTGGTAACATGAAACACATAAAATACCTGTAAAATAAAGCAGCACGTGTAACATTTAGTTTGACCTCCTTACACTATATTCATAGAATAAGGCCATCTTTTTCTGCCTACTTCGTGTAAACGTGCAAAGAGAAATTCAGCAGGCAGACGCTTCATGCTTGAAGAGAAGAATAAAGCAGACCCCACACATAGCTTTAAAACGACTGTAAATTGAGCTTTGGGCGCCACTGAATTCAGCCTCATCTGTGCGTTAAGAGTGTGCGATCGGAGCCCATCTCAGGGGCTTTTACATATGCAGCACTGAAGAGGGTGAGCCGATTTACCCAAAAACCCTCTTCACTAAATGCAAATGAGCACAGCATGGTCTCAGCCGGAGAGAGGATTAATCAGAGGAACTGAGCATGCTCCAAAGAGACGGAGAATGGATCCCGAGCGCTGCGAGGAAACACGAAGCTCATTTAAATGTTATGCCTCCGACTCCAGGCTTCCAGCGTGATTTATCCACACAGAAATGTATGCAAATCCCCGGCACGTTTCAAAGAGAACAAGCGATTACATTGAGAAAGGGACGGACTTGACACCGCAAAGCGTGTGTGGGTTTGGATGCGGCCCTAAAGCGCAAGAACCGGGCCTCCGCTCCCTCGGGGAGGGAAACAGGGAAACACACAAATTAAGCGCAGGAGCATTTGTGACATGAACGTGAGAGTTACAGGCTTAGTGCAGAGCGTGATCCGCTCAGAGGAGAAGAACTGAGAGAGGAACAAACACAACATGCACGGACCTGGCGTCGAGGAAGCGGGAGCGCAGGATCATGACGGCCTCGCAGGTGCTCTGCTTCAGCTGCATCTGGATGGAGCTGAACTTGCGGTGGATGATGCCGACCATGCGCTCGATCTCTTTGGGCGAGATGGGTCGCGTGCGAGACTGCTCTCTCAGCAGGTTCATCACATGGGTCGTGAACTCGTTACACGCCTGAGAGAGGGAAACACAGACACCTGCATGTTACCATAACAAGAGACGGGTTATCGTGAAAAACTGGGTTCAGTCAGGACTCTTTAGTAACCATGAAGGTTATGACATCACAACTGTGAGCTTATTAACATATGACCGCCCATATTTACATATCAACAATTCAGTATTAAGCATAATGTTGACACTAGCCAATTAGCAGAGTTCATTTACATACAGAAACAACAGCCTGTTTCCTTCGTATGGTCAAAGCAGAACAAAGTTTCCAAACAGAATAGACTTGTGTAATTATGTTAAATTAAAACCTATTATTTTATAGAGTTCAAAGACTAAACAGTTACCCATCTTTTCTACTGTACATTGCGATTCAAAAAGTCGGAGTATGATTTTTGAAAATAAATTAATAGTTTTATTCAGTAAGGTGACTTAAATTGATCAAAAAAGATTTATATTTCAAATAAAAGCTGCTGTTTTTTTCATCAAAGACTCCTGAAAAATGAAATGCATCACAGTTTTCACAAAAATATATAGCAGAACAGCTGTTTACAACATTGATAATAATCAGAAATATTTCTTAAACAGCAAATCAGCATATTAAAATGATTTATGAAGAATTATGTGACACTGAAGACTGGAGTAATGATGATGAAAATTCAGCTTTGCATTACAAGAATAAATTATATTTTACAATATATACACATAGAAAACTGTTATTTAAATTGTAATTCTATATTCAAACAAATGCAGCCTTGGTGAGCAAAAGTGTCTTCTTTCAAAAACATAAAAAATCATATCGATTTTTTACTAATACACCAAATATTTCCATGCTACTCAAAATTATACACTGTAGCTTCATTGTGAACACTTCCAGCAATCATACTATTAAATATCATTCATAATTACAATGATTCACGCATCCATATGCACACATGAATCCTGAATGAACAGTATGCTATATGAGTGTATGGCAGTGTGGATGCTGTCTATGTATTGTAATGATATCTATAAAAACTCATCCATCTCTCGAGCCCTCATTCCTCCATAGAGTTCATTAATCACGCATAAAAATGAGTCCTTACACTTTCAATATCGTGACTTAATTCTGAAATGGCCTCATTGGCGTGAGATCCTCATTACTCACAGAGCGACACAAACAGATGAGTAAGAGAGCAGAGCGTGTCAGGAGAAGCAGGACTCATGGGAAGACCACAGCAGCAGTTACAGAGCGGATGATGAAGGGCGTTTTCTCTCTTGTGCCGGGTGGTCCGTGTGTGTGTGTTGTGTGTGTGTGTGTGTGTGTGTGTGTGTGTGTGTGTGTGTGTGTGTGTGTGTGTGTGTATGTGTGTGCATGCGTGTGTGGTGTGTGTGTGTGTGTGTGTTGTGTGTGTGTGTGTGTGTATGCGTGTGTGCGTGTGTGTGTGTGTGTGTGTGTGTGTGTGTGTGTGTGTGTGTGGTGTGTGTGGTGTGTGTGCTGTGTGTGTGTGATGTGTTGTGAAATGTGCATGCGGCTGGCGTGTGTGTGGTGTGTGTGTGTGTGTGTGTGCGTGTGTGTGTGTGTGTGTGAGACTGTGATGGTTTGTCGTGTGTGTGTGTGTGTGAGACTGTGAGTGTAGTGTGTGTGTGTGTGTGTGTGTGTGTGTGGGGGGGGGGTCCTCTATGACAGCTATGAATGTCCTTTTGTGAACAAACAAGCAGAGGACACCTGGCCCTGTCCCAGAATGCATTTCAGTACATCACCTCTCCTCTGTCCCCACCGTTTATCATCAGGGATGGATCTACTGTCCGAGCGCACTGAGAGCCACTGATACTCGCACGTAAACATGAATGATGCTCATCACGACGCTGATGGCTTTAACCAGTCACGTCCTGAATCTACAGCAGCAATCCTTTACATACATACCACATTCAAACTCTCCTTCTGATGTCCCCGAAGGATTTTTAGAATCATTTCAAAGTTGTATGCCATTGGTTTACTGTATTTTACAGAATGTCACATCGTTTAATCATCTGAAACATGCTGTGACGTATGTTCCAAAGAGACTTATATCGTGCGATTCATTTACTCCAAGAATCTTCTTAAGCTTTTTTTTATGATTTAAAGAAATATTCCAAATAAAGAGTTTAAATGTAAGCCATTTGTATATCATATTTGACCATATATGCGTCACATTTTTTAACCATCTGAAATGTGCTGAATCTCATAACCCAAAACATCTTAAATAATTAATTCCTTTAGGAAATTATAAATTGTATTAATTAAAACAGCCAAAAAAAATCATTTAAAGGGTTACTCCACCCCAAAAAAAGGAAACCAAGATTGAGAGCGACTCATAACGGCAGTCAGACAAGAGAACAATGTCAAATTGAATGTTCCTCCCATAGACGCTGCATTAGACAAACCCATTAGAGTTAGAATCTAGTAGAATTAGTTAACTCGTTTTTATGCAAATGCAATATAATACAAAATACATAAATATACATACATTTATAAACATCAAAATATAAGAAACTTATGAGGATGTACGATGCTGGTGACCGTTAAATGCATCATCACAGTCTTGTGAAAGGGTCCATACTGTAATCCAATGGCTTTAAAGGGTAACTCCACCCCAAAATGAAACTTTTGTCATTATTCACTTACCCGCATGTCGTTCCAACTCCATAAAAGCTCGTCTTCAGAACACAGTTTAAGATATTTGGGATGAAAACCGGGAGGCTTGTGACTGTCCCATCGACTGCCAAGTAATGAACACTGTCGAGGTCCAGAAAAGTATGAAAAGCATCGCTTCTGAAATACTCCATCTGCCATCAGTGCTTCGATCTGAATCCGCCTCAGTACAAGGATGTGTATTCTACGTGTATTTACGCTTTGATTTGAATGAAAATAGTGCATCCTTGCCTTGAGTCTGATACAGAAGAGTGTACGCTGCTTGCGTCTGATGAGTAATATCCAAAATAGAGAGAGAGAGGAGATCAATTGTTGAAAAAAACCCAAAAGTCATTATTTTCTTTGCATACAAAAAGTATTCTCGTCGCTTCATAACAGTCAGATCGAAGCACTGATGGCAGATGGAGTATTCTGACGATGCTTTTCATACTTTTCTGGACCTCGACAGTGTTCATTACTTGGCAGTCGATGGGACAGTCACAAGCCTCCCGGTTTTCATCCCAAATATCTTAAACTGTGTTCTGAAGACGAGCTTTTATGGAGTTGGAACGACATGCGGGTAAGTGAATAATGACAAAAGTTTCATTTTGGGGTGGAGTTACCCTTTAAAGCCATTGGATTACAGTATGGACCTTTTCACAAGACTGTGATGATGCATTTAACGGTCACCAGCATCGTACATCCTCAAAAGTTTCTTATATTTTGATGTTTATAAAT
Organism: Schizopygopsis pylzovi; assembly: GCA_027422435.1. Lineage (NCBI taxonomy): Eukaryota > Metazoa > Chordata > Actinopteri > Cypriniformes > Cyprinidae > Schizopygopsis > Schizopygopsis pylzovi. The sequence goes on from CM049830.1 coordinate 32,598,184, forward strand.
GTATGTATATTTATGTATTTTGTATTATATTGCATTTGCATAAAAAACGAGTTAACTAATTCTACTAGATTCTAACTCTAATGGGTTTGTCTAATGCAGCGTCTATGGGAGGAACATTCAATTTGACATTGTTCTCTTGTCTGACTGCCGTTATGAGTCGCTCTCAATCTTGGTTTCTTTTTGTGAAAGTCATGAAAACACTATAGTGGATGGGAATGCTAAATATATATGTGTGGTAGTCTCTCGTTCACTGCTCTTGAAGTTAACACAACTAAGATGACTTCCGCCGCTGAGAAACACGGATATGTGAAAAAGGTCCATTTTCCAAATATAAGTCACATTTTATTCATCTGAAATGTGTTGCAAAGCACTTGTATAATGCAATTAATGTCAGGCATATATTTTGGATTCAGTTTTTTTATATAGATTTATTTTCCATATTCTATAAAGATACAGTTTAAGTAATTTTGTTGTGTATTAATGTAATCATTACATTTTTACATGTCAATATAGTTTTTATTATTTTTTATTTGGATGTCTTAGTACATTAAGTTAAACAATAAATTAAACTACAATAACAAATACAGTATAATATATGTGACCCTCTCTGTGAAATCCAGGCTAAAGTCTCTAAATCTAATTATGAGATAACAAGCATCAAATTTGGATTTCAACCATTAATTTCACTATAATTTCAATATTCGACATGAACTTACTCAGTCAATATTAAATATATAAAAGGTACAATTTTCACAGAATGTGCTTTACCTTATGAAAGATGATTTTTTGTAGAAAACAGCAAATCACAAAACAAATCGACTTAAGCTGGGTTTTCACAGAGAGGGTCAACATATATATATATAATATACACACACACATATATTTCAGTTAAGTTTTATTTTATTTTAAGAATAACATTTTTTTTAATGAGTTTTAGTTTTAATTACAAGTTGTTTTGACAGATACAAATTGTTTTTATATTCACTATGCAAACTTCCAGGACTCTGTAAGATTTTATTACCAGAGTTGTGAATCAAAAACCATTTAATAAAAAAAATCACAAAACCAGTTTTTATGAACATGTCTGTTAATAGTATGAAACGTTTCTGACAGTGTATTCTGCACAGCTACATAATCTACAGCCTCACGGCCAGAGAAATGATGGTTCGGCGGATCTGTGTTTTCTCCTGAGTTCTGCGCTTGCAGACTGAACTGAATGTGATGAGACAGAAAGACTGTGAAACGATACAAGACAACAAATAGCCGAAGCGTCTGTATGCACTGTCCTCTCAGACTGCACACAACAACACACATACAGCACGAGCAGCGGCGTCTGAATCACCAACAAGTCACATTATCAGTCCCTTCGGTTTAATCAGTTACACGCTCAGAAATCTGTCTAAAACTCACGAGTAACTGCGTTGAATCTAATGACTCAGAATCAGTCCAAATGAACTGTTCTCAGTAACATAACACAAATCTATTTTTTTACATTCTATAAACTAACAATGTCTCAAATTAGTTATTTTCAAAAAAATAAATAAAAGTGTATTCTTCATATATTAATATAATTAGTATTAATATTTAGAATTAGCTTTTTATTTGTATATTTTCGATTTTCATTTTAAATATAGTAATTTTTTTAGATTTATTTGGTAGGGATGCATGCTATTATTGAACTGATATCGGAATCGGTCGATAATGGATATAAATGTAAATATCGGCATCGGCCTGTATGAGAAATGCAGATATGTCTCGCCGATAAGAGGAATACATTAACTCACATGTGCTCAGAGTGTCACGACAGCACTAGGGGTGTAACGATTCATCGATACAATGTATGACGATACGATGCATCGATGCCACGCGTAAAATATCGATGTTTGTAAAAAGGCACCTTTATTTTGGCACTGTCCACATTTTCATATAATGTCCGTCTATGCATTACCACCAACGCGTGCGTTCTCGTTCAATCTCACGTATCAGGACTCGATATAAGGACTGCCCGAAGGCACGAGGCGAGCGTATAAAACGCTCGGGATTGTTGGAGTAACAGTCGCGCGCTGTGTGAGAAGTTTTCTGCGCACACATCTGAAGTGAACACACACACACACACACACACACACACACATCTGAAGTGCACACACACACACACACATCTGAAGTGCACACACACACACACATCTGAAGCGCACGCACACACACATCTAAAGCGCGCGCACACAGACAGCCGCGTCAACTCCGCGCGAATACTGAGCTCTTCTCCGCTTTTGCGTGCATGGATGAATAAAAACTGACTAAACTACATCAAAAAGCATGTTTTGGCTAATATCCTTGTAAACAGTAGGTTAAGAAAAGCATATGTCTTTATGTAAACAGTGGAGAAAAAAGGCATGTGTATTAGTATATTAAATCTGTGCTTTCATTCTTAAAGTGAATTGGTTATCTGTAAACAAGATATTTAGCACTGAGCCCATAGCAGCATTTCCAGATTTATGTTCATGTTATATATTTTTGATTGCATTTGTGAGTTAATAAAAATATAGATGGTTGTTTAAAATAGGTATATAATATGATAATATCGATCGATATACTCCTGAATCGTATCGTATCGTAAAAACTTTTGAGGAATCGGCAAATATCGTATCACTGGGTATGAGAATCGATATCGAATCGAATCGTGACAAACCATCCGATTTACACCCCTAGTCAGCAGTGTGTCTCATTTTGTGTCTCAAAGTTTAGTCTGAATGATGATTAGTTTCACTCTGTTGGATAGGTGAGAGCACGTACAGAATGACGCGTTATCGCTCGGTGTATAGACAGTAATAGCACGTGCAGCGGCAGCAGTGACAGCCTCCCGCGGGTCCTAACGCCGTTCGGTAAGACGTTTAATCTGTAGGGGGCGCTGTTGGCCTACGTCTAATTCAATTAAAAGTAAAATAGCCTAGACTTAACATTTAGACTGCGTTTCTGATTAAATAAAGCAGTAAGTGATGTCATAAAATAATGAGTGTGTTTTGTAGGTCAGAAGCTATAGCTTGCATGAAACAAAATCACAAGCATGACAATAATTTCATATATACTGATTTATTCATTAATGTGTAATATGTTTTATTTTTACACAAATCATAAGTTCTAAAAGATTTGCTGATTTTTTACAACTCTTTTGCTTTAGACCATCTACAAATGTTAAATATTATAAATACATTTTTAAATGTTA
>CM049830.1:32606406-32691406 GCA_027422435.1 Schizopygopsis pylzovi
TAATTATTATTAATAAAATATTTTTTAAAACTGTTGTCAAATCACACAAAAAAATAGCATAACTCTTCTTAACAAATAAAATATAATTAACATAATTCTTTAATGTCTTTTGAAGAAATTGTGACAGACTGTGGGCTATTAAAAAAATATATAAAAATACAAATTTTCTAAATGAGGTCAAATGGCATAAAACAACAGAATAACTCCTCAACAAATAAAATAAGATATTCTTTTAATATATTTTCTCAAGAAATTGTGTCAAACTCCAGGCTTCTATTAAAAAATCTAATCAAATAAACAAAAATTATGAAATAATTTGACAGATGAAGTCAGATCGTATAGAAAAATAACAGAACAACTCCCCTGAACGAGGTGTGATTTAAAGAGGGATTTATGAATACATAATTAAATAAAATGTTAAATAAATAAAAAAATACCTGACAAAAAAATCTAATAAAGCAAAGTGAAATAAAATGACAAGATAACAGAAAATAACCCATAGATGACACCTTTGGTAAGGTAAAGTTTTTTACCTTACCTTTTTTACCTTAAGTTTTTTTAATAATAAAGTCGAATCAGATAAATCAGTAAATTAAGAGCACACTTGATTGGAGAAATCATTCATGTTTGGAGCACAAACACTAAAAATTAAGTCTTAATTGATACGGTTCCAGTAATTTCACTCAATTACAGGAAAAACACAAAAAGCAGAACGTAACGTGGTTTTCCTGCCGTTAACAACTCATAAACGCCATATTCAGGATCCCATTTGATTAAAGTACTGAACTAAATCAAACCAGTTACAGTCAATGTTCATAGTCTCAACCTTCTAAAGTACTGAGACACTCTTTTACAAACTGATTATCCAAACCCAGTGAATAAGGCCTCGAGCGCACATGTTTTACGGCACTTTTAGAAGTAAAAGCCTCGACTGTGAGCACAAGGGAGTCTTGACAGAAACTCAAGGCCAACAGAATTCCTCCCAACGTTATAAAACGTCTAGACTGTCAAGTGAAAATGGAACATAAAAGTTCCCCGTTCACGAAACGACGAGGCTCCCCTCTGCCAAGACCCGGTTTCACATTCACGGCTGTTTATTTGACTTGGCTGGATGAATCTGCACCATCAGTCTGCCAGTGACGGACAGAGTGAACACCCCCAGCCAAATGCAATACCATACACTCGTTTGAAAGAATACAAATGGCATGGGATCAAAAGTGGACGGAAAGAAAAGAAATAATCTGAACATACAAGCATGAAGAGCCGTGGTGGATTCATGAGGTCGTATTGAGCAATGCTTCAAGCACTATAAAATCAATAGTCAGGTTTACAAGGGTGCTGTATGAGAGCGGTCTGCGGTGATCTGGCAACATGACGGCGCACAACCTGATCCTGTTTATAGTTCTACACGTGCTCGTCACAAACAGAGACTCCCTGCCGCTGCTGACGCAGTTCACCCAGAAAACACACGGCTGTAGCATCTGTCAGGATCCCGTCATCCCTCACTGACAGCTGATTGTTACACAGAGCAAAAGACCGAAGTACGAGAGCACAGCTGCGTCTGCACAGACTGATACGCATCCATCCCAGCAATCAAACGCTGTCCAACGGCTTCAGGGGTCTGTGGATACACTATGGTTTGGACATCAATTATCCTGCAATGACTAAGAACGAGCATACAACAAGCACATGCAAGGCATATTGTCTCTTGGAATAGAATACAATACAATAGAATAGAATAGAATAGAATACACTATGGTTTGGACATCAATTATCCTGCAATGACTAAGAACGAGCATACAACAAGCACATGCAAGGCATATTGTCTCCTGGAATAGAATAGAATACAATAGAATAGAATACACTATGGTTTGGACATCAATTATCCTGCAATGACTAAGAACGAGCATACAACAAGCACATGCAAGGCATATTGTCTCCTGGAATAGAATAGAATACAATAGAATAGAATAGAATAGAATAGAATACACTATGGTGTGGACATCAATTATCCTGCAATGACTAAGAACGAGCATACAACAAGCACATGCACGGCATATTGTCTCTTGGAATAGAATAGAATAAAATAGAATAGAATAGAATAGAATACACTATGGTTTGGACATCAATTATCCTGCAATGACTAATAACGAGCATACAACAAGCACATGCACGGCATATTGTCTCTTGGAATAGAATAGAATAAAATAGAATAGAATAGAATAGAATACACTATGGTTTGGACATCAATTATCCTGCAATGACTAAGAACGAGCATACAACAAGCACATGCACGGCATATTGTCTCTTGGAATAGAATAGAATAAAATAGAATAGAATAGAATAGAATACACTATGGTTTGGACATCAATTATCCTGCAATGACTAATAACGAGCATACAACAAGCACATGCACGGCATATTGTCTCTTGGAATAGAATAGAATAAAATAGAATAGAATAGAATAGAATACACTATGGTTTGGACATCAATTATCCTGCAATGACTAAGAACGAGCATACAACAAGCACATGCACGGCATATTGTCTCTTGGAATAGAATAGAATAAAATAGAATAGAATACACTATGGTTTGGACTAGGGCTGTGCGATATGGACAAAAAATATATATCACGATTTTTTGATTTTTTTTCCGATTTCGATTTTAATCACGATTTTGACACAAACAGACATGCTTTATCTTACACATCTTGTTTTTGCACATCTTACTTGTCTTGCACATCTTGTTTTGCACTTTTCTTTATTCTATTACACATTTTACTCTTTATTTTTTTTTTTTACCTATATATATATATGCTCTTGTGTGGTGTTACTTTTATATAATTTGTATTCTTTGCACTGTCCACTGAGCGGACCTGATTTGATCTACATTTCACTTTTGATTATACCCTGTATAATTTATCATGTGACAAATAAAGAAACCTTGACCTTTACAGTTATAAATGCATTCTGTGTGAATTTGAAACATATTTCCAAAGGAAACCAATTAGACCTTTCCCAAAAAGTTGTAACATGTCTCTAGAACAGACAAATGGCAAAATACACACATATATATTATATGTATCCAACAAAACAAGATTCAACCAGAGCATGTGAGCTAAGCGGAGCGGTTCAATATTCCGCTTTGTGTGTGTGCGCTCCGCTCAGTCGTTCACGGCCAAATCAAACGCTCCGCTAATGTTCCGCTCACGCTCACCGGTAAACCGAATCCCGCTCAGATCACGCGCTCACATTAAATGTCTCCAGTAACGTTAGGCATATTTAATTTTTCCTGTTTATAGTGACATTATTGAATAAATGTCTCAATTAAAGCAGTAGTCCGATAAGAAAAGGTTATGTTTCAGAGTGAAATTGTTCATTTAAATTAGGGATGTTAATTAACCTTTAACCAACCGATAATAATTTTGACCCATACAATCAGTTAAACGGCTTAAATTCACTTATTTATTTATTTTTAGTAATTTATCAAAATATTTTAAAAGGTTTGCTGCATGGTTAAAATAAGCTACACGTATAAAAAACACGTTTTTTAGAGAGAGCGAGAGAGAGAAAAACAAGTCGCATTTTATTATTTCATTCAGAAATAGGCCAACGCGAATTACAAACATTATAATAAACACTGTAAACATAGCTAGGCAATTTTAGTTCCCCTCACTCCACAACAAATCCTTACAATTAACAGTAGGCTAGAAAATAACAAGAATTAAAAATAAGAAGCTATAACGACAAACCAAAACTAATTATTTTAGGCTAAAACAAAACTGAAACCAATGTTGGGTCTCTCCTTCAACACAAAATCAAATGTTCCCGTATTCGCGGTATTTAAATGCCAAAATATTATTTACCTTTTATTTATTTACCCTTACAATATCCACATAAAACAAAATGTGTTGCATAACTTCACGGCGGTACGGTGATAACGCTAAACAGCACAGATTTTACTACATATTTAAACAGAGCAGTGTGTTTGTCCATATGTTTGACCGGTTGTTTTTATAATGATAATGAACAGGCTGCATTTGGTAGAATGCTTAAATGAGCTTAAACTGGATTTATTCCCCTTCCAACAGTGGAAGCAACTCCTCTTGGTCATGAAGCTAATCGGAATTGTAAAAGGTCTGCTTTTATTTGTGTACATTCAATAAAAAAATTATCTTTGCTTTTTTGTAAAATAAGAAAAAAATAGAATGCAGCTTTCTGCCGTCTGCTTTAATTTCGCGCAGCACAATAATGAACAAACTCTGCATACTCTAGAAAACACTGGGTTCAAAAAGAGGCTGGGTAAAAGAGTACATTTGGGGTTAATTTTACCCAGTAAATGTGATTGTTTATTTAACCCATCATTAATGGATGATTTAACTCAGCTAATGGCTTTATTCGTTTCTATTATAATATTCGCTTTTTTTTTTTTTACTTTTTTTTACTTTATGCATGAAATAATATTTACAGATTAACTTAAATCCTCTAAACTTCTGTAAAATACTCCAGACGTGATAACTTCCTTTATTTCTCATTTGCTTGTTTTTATAAGCTATAGGCCTACACATTGCCTATATAATCTCGTTTAACAAACATTAGAAGTAAAGATTAAACATTAAACCGATGTAATTCACGAGTAAATCGACCACTCTGTAAATATGTTTCCACCGTAACAGCGCTGGCTCTCACGCCGAGCTGGAGTCGTGTTCGGCGGGGACTGATCACGGATCAGACCGCCGCCCTGCGCTTCACTCATGGACGAAATGTACTGCGATTGCCTTCATAACCTGCTCAACAACAAACAGTCAACAGCTCTGAGGACATGTTTTAACATCCAAAGAATTTGTGTTCTGTATCTTTATAAATATAATAGTTTATTTTATGCAAAGCATCAGACTCTTAATCACGCAATAAGACCGACGCGACGCGAGCGACGTTCGTTTATTGATTCACACCGCGAATGTTGCTCTGCATAGATTTAAACAATATACTGACAGAAACAATTTTATAAATAAAATAAAATGTACACAAACTACCCAAACACTGAACAAATAACCCCAAAAGGCTGAACCCAGCATCTAGGTGAATTAAGTTGTTCTCTGCTTGCAGAAGTGCTGCAGGTGTGTGATGTAATATGATATGATCAGGTGGATCCTCGTTCTGTTGTTTGCTGCTTTTTGCACATGTGAAATTAATCCCCGAAAAACAGATGTTAGTATTTTTAACGGGTCACAGACACTTATTCTTTTTAATTTAATTCAGTTCTAATTTAAAATATTTGTCGGTTAACGGTTAGGAAAAATAACCGAAATGAACATCCCTAATTTAAATGTATAACATTTAAAATCTTAATTTAAAAACGTGTCTTGTTTTGAAGCCACTTGGAACATTTTCGTAAAAAAATAAATAACTGAAAAAGTATACGTTTCCATTAAAACAACGCTTCATATTCAAAACACGCACACAAGATGAAATGCAGATATAGAATTTCACAAAATACTTATCAGACCCATGAAAGCACACACAAGATGAAATGCACTTGACAAATAATTATTTCGTGGCGTAAATAAAAGAAACACTTTCTAAAATTAAAAATAGACCAAAACTGCGGGGAAATGCGGTCCATTAAAACGTGTCAATCTTCACAGGATTTTAGAATTTGCTTTTAGAAACATTAGATTAGACAAACTATTGCTTAGCCTATTCCAGAGATTCTGGAATTAACAAATTACCAAAGGGGCATTTTGGGCTGAGCAAGCTGCGCTGAGCGTATGAGGGAGCGAGCGGGATCTTCAGAAAGACGCTCTCTGCTCTGAAGGAAATATGATCGCTACTCCCTGCTGTGTGCTCTGCATGCAACATGCATTTTTTTGGCCACCAAGTCCTTATCCTGTTCTGAACTCATCTTCCCTGTTTCTTTAGCATACTATCTGTCTATATGCCCGGTCGGTTCTGTTCTGCTGAAATTCTGATTGGTGTGGATAGCATACTGCGGGAGGTTGGGGCGGGGCGCAAAAAAAAAAAAAAAAAAAAAAATCGAGCTATAAAGCGATTTAGAAATCGTGCAATCTCAAATCGCGATTTTATTTCGATTTCGATTAATCGCACAGCCCTAGTTTGGACATGCATTTATCCTGCAATGACTAAGAACGAGTATACAACAAGCACATGCAAGGCATATTGTCTCTTGGAATAGAATAGAATAAAATAGAATAGAATAGAATAGAATAGAATACACTATGGTTTGGACATGCATTTATCCTGCAATGACTAAGAACAAATATACAACAAGCACATGCAAGGCATATTGTCTCTTGGAATAGAATACAATACAATAGAATAGAATAGAATAAAATACACTATGGTTTGGACATGCATTTATCCTGCAATGACTAAGAACGAGCATACAACAAGCACATGCAAGGCATATTGTCTCCTGGAATAGAATAGAATAGAATACACTATGGTTTGGACATGCATTTATCCTTCAATTACTAATAACGAGCATACAACAAGCACATGCAAGGCATATTGTCTCCTGGAATAGAATAGAATACAATAGAATAGAATAGAATACACTATGGTTTGGACATGCATTTATCCTGCAATGACTAATAACAAGCATACAACAAGCACATGCAAGGCATATTGTCTCCTGGAATAGAATAGAATAGAATAGAATAGACTATGGTTTGGACATGCATTTATCCTGCAATGACTAATAACAAGCATACAACAAGCACATGCAAGGCATATTGTCTCCTGGAATAGAATAGAATAGAATAGAATAGAATAGAATAGAATAGAATAGAATAGACTATGGTTTGGACATGCATTTATCCTGCAATGACTAATAACGAGCATACAACAAGCACATGCAAGGCATATTGTCTCCTGGAATAGAATATAATATAATAGAATAGAATAGAATAGAATACACTATGGTTTGGACATGCATTTATCCTGCAATGACTAAGAAAAAAACAAAACAAAAGCACATGTAAGACATGTCTTTTGGAACAGAACATAACTGAATTTTACATCTTTTGAAGAAAATGTGTCAGATTCTAGGCTTAAATAGAAAAAAATAGAATACAATAAAACTTAATTGTTTATTTAATTTTATTTTATTAGAAACCAAGAATCTGACACATTTTCTTCAAAAGATGTTAATATGTATTTTATTTTAATTATATATATATATATATATATATATATATATATATATATATATATATATAGAAATTTTAAATGTGTTAGACTCTAGGGCTCTAATAAAATTATATAAAAATAAATTACATTTTATATTTTCTGATGAAAATGTGTCAGACTAGGCTTCTATTGATATGAAATAAAATAAAAAAACAATTAAAATAAAATAAATAAAATTGTATATCTTTTGAAGAAAATGCATAAAACTAGACTTCTAGTAAAATAAAATAATATAAATAAAAATGATATGACAAATAAGTCAAATCGCATAGAAAAATAACAGAACACCTCTCCTGAACACGGTGCGTGATCTGAAGTGTGATTCATAAATAAATAATAAAAAAGTTAAATCAAATAATAACATTCAAAACGCACATGAAACTTTAATAAATAAATAAACAACAATAAGTTAAATAAAAGAACAAAATAAGTAAATCAAATAAATAATTTGTCAAATGAAATCAGATTGCATAGAAGACTACAGCTCTCCTCAAGCCGTGTGATATGAAGAGATTCATATCCATAACACAAATGTGTGGGACAAGTTATGCTGAAGTTTCATATTTGAGGTTTGGGTTTGTCCAAATACTGTTCTAAATGAGCTCAATTTTCTATAGATTTCCGAATTATTTCCTTTATTTCTTTTCCGCTGAAGGATTAAACTTGAAATACATTCCTTTATGCACTTATTTTCATTTGACACTTGGCTAAAGAGTGGAAACCGTACACGGGAATATCCTACGAGACAAATGATGATTTATGCATCTCTCTCGTAAACTAGAGCACATAATTAAAACCACTGAATGGATTCTCTTAAATAAATACGATTAAGTGGAATGAGGTAAAGGCTTGGCTCTGGGTCATAATTACACGACTCACTGAAGGCCACTTTACTCTATAATGGCAGACTAATTGATTCCTGCTAATATTTCCCAGTGATTCCTCCAGCAGGGCAGAGCGAGCAGATAACACATCCCTGTTATTGTCCTTTTCTCTTTAGCGAGCCGTCTGCAATCATTTCCCCTTTCAATTTACAACCAACCTGCTCTGAGATCAATTACATTAGAACGCTTACTTTGAAGCAAAACAAGATACAGAGATTGAATACGTTCACAAATGTCTCTAGGCCTGTAATACGTTTTTTAATAAAATACATTTTTATATCTTTTGAAGAAAATGTGTCAGATTCTAGGCTTCTAATAAAATATTAATTAAATACAAAAATAATAAAACTGAATTAAATAAATTAAAACTAAAATATTCAATTTTAACTTCTGCTTTTTTTAACAAAATGTGTAATAAAATGTGTAAAAAATAAAATAAATAAATAAAATGAAATGAAATAGTGGCTTGGAGAAAAGACATCCCTATCCTTGTTTTAATTTTCTCTTCAGCAAGCCTTTGTTTTCATTTCTTAAACGAACCTGGAATCATTTTTGCTTTCATTTTCACTACATATGTTACATATTTTGAAGAAAATGTGTCAGATTCTAGGCTTCTAATAAATTAATAACGAAATAAAAAATGTATAAAACTGAATTAAAGAAAAAGTCAAACAAAAATATTCAATTTTAACTTCTGCTTTTTTTTAACAAAATGTGTAAAAAATAAAATAAATAAATGAAATGAAATAGTGGCTTGGAGAAAAGACATCCCTATCCTTGTTTTAATTGTCTCTTTGTTTTTATTTCTTAAACGAACCATTTTCTCTTTCATTTTCACTACATTCACAACCAATCAGATGAATCACAACATTATAACACTTCTGAATTAGAAGCGAAAAGTGTTAGAAAATCAGATTAAACAGGTACAATAGTGAAAACCTTCTTTATAAAACTATTAACTCTAATTCCTTCATTAAGATATGAGATCAAGTGATTTTGCTCCAGTTAGCGCAAACATCTGTCTAGACATTTACTTGGCATTACTGAAGATTTACTCTGCTCGAGCTTGTTTTGTCAGCTGTTGAAAGTTATATCCCACATGCATAACAGGAATGATATTTGCAAACAGCCAAATCAAGCCTACTCTTCCAGATCTGCGTTCAGAGACTCAAGAAGACTGGCTGCTTTTACTTGAGCCACCAACACAAGACAACAGATTGTTAGAAGAGCAACAAAACAAACGGGAGTTCATGACATGCGCTCAACCTTTTACAAATCAAATCAATATTTAATAAAAACCCAAGGCCACAGGCTGACCAGACAATGGATTTTCTCTCCGTTGGCTTGTTTATTGAAGACGATACGTTTAATTTCCGAGAAGCCCAGTCGTGTTATTGGAGGAAAGGCGCATGCAGGATTTATGCACCCTTTCTCAAGGTGGCTCTTCTCCAAAAGCCTTGTATTTTCCCTTTTTTTCCCAGCGTGGCCGTGTACAGAAGGATGTTTAGCACTCAGCGTCTTCCATTAGCCACACATCAAGTGCTTCTGCTTCATGCCACGACTCCCTCAGATACTGAAATATTAATTGAACTTCTATAAAAGGAGCAGCGGCTGAAAACGTCTTAATTGAACAAGCACAAGACGCAGATGGGAGTTTGTGACTGGATGTGTCCAACAGGACAAAATGAGGTTTTAATGAGCAAAAAATATCTAGATGGAAAACAAAAAAGGATAAAATTCAGCAGGACTAGTTTTTTTACTTTGTTTTATTTTGAATGCGATTAATCGCAATTAATCGTTTGACACTAATATATATATATATATATATACATACACACTAGGGGTGTAACGGTTCACAAAATTCACGGTTTGGTTTGATACGACACAGTGGGTCACGGTTCGGTATGTTTTTGATACGCGGGACAATTGGTTACGTCACATTGTTGGAAATATTTCTTTTTAAACCATGAAAGTGAACCAATGGATATCACACACGCACGCGTTTGCACACTTTGCAAACTCTGCAAGATTTATGCTGGTGAACATAATCTCAGTCAAGCAGAAAGTGAAAGTAATGACGGAGTAATGACAGAGCTTTCGGCTTATTCTCTCACAGACGACGAGAGACGAATCTACTTCAACATATGCTGATAACGGTATAGCCTATCGCTGTTTCATTTATTTCCTTTCAATTTCTCTTGTACATACTGAAAAAAAATATATAAGAAACGTATTTCGTGTCAAACAGGTTGTTTTTGAAAGTCAGTGCTTGAAATAAAAGCTTTTTATTTCATTGATTTTATTGATGACTGTGTTAATATTTGAATTATAGGACTATATTTCATTGTAGGTAGCGTACAGCCTCATCCTCTTGATAAGTGATGACGTAAGAAGCGCTGTTTCCGGGTCCAAGCCTCAACTCGCTTCACTTGAGAATACTGTTTATTCATATTAAACATTTAAGATAAACCTTTTCAAACTTACGGTGTACACTACAGTCTCCATGCTCAAAGCGTCCCAAACATTGATTATTGTAACACTATATATATAGGAGTTAACCAGACAGCTTTGGCGCGTCTGCAGGCCGTTCAAAATGCTGCTGACAGGTACACGCAAGCATGAGCATATTACACCGATTTTGTTCTCTCTCAAATGGTTGCCAGTTCGTTTCCGAATAGAATACAAACTTTTAGTGTTTGTTTTTAAATCCTTAAATGGCTTAGCTCCAACATATCTTGATGCCTTAGTAAAACGCCATACTTCTGCTAGATCCTTGAGATCTTCTGATCAGCATCTTTTAACAATTCCCAGAGCTAGATTAAAACTTAAGGGTGATCGCGCTTTCTCAGTTGCTGCCCCGAAACTGTGGAATTTGTTACCTGTGAGCATTAGATCAGCTCAGACTATCTCTAGTTTTAAATTATTGTTAAAAACGTATTTATTAACTCAGGCCTTTAATCTCTCTGAGTGCTGAGTTTTATGTTCTTTGTGTCTTTTTTTGTGTGGTGCTATGTCTTTGTCTTTGTATATTTATGAAAATGTTTTTTGTTTGTTGTTTTTTGGTTTTCTATTTTTGTACAGCACTTTGGGCAACAATGGTTGTATTATTTTGTGCTATAGAAATAAAATGAAATGAAACATAAATAATTTTATATTTATTTATTTATATTTTGATTGTCTGGCTAGCTGGGATTTCGGTATGCAGTTAAAGGTTAGTATTATCATTGTTTTGGTAGTATTATATCACATTGTGAGTGTATATTAGCACCCTTTGTTGTTTTCTCGTGGTATCTGAGAGAGCGTTTGGACGCGGAGACGCGTGACGTGAGACTCAAGAAGGGGATAGACCTGTTTTAAAAGACCAAAACATTTGAATTGAGGAGTAAATATAGCCTAATCTTATCCTCGAGCGCGTCAGTTATGCGTTAATTGCGGGGGAAATTAATTGTACTTTTAATTTAATAATAAAAGTAACTTTATAATAATAATAATAGGCCTGATAAAAATAAGAATGTAACAGGCCTACATTAATTGGAAATGCCAAATCCGCTTTAGATTGCCAATAAATGATGTTTTTGACAATATATCTAGCTATCGTCGATACAACATCATCGTCTCTCGACGCACCCCAGCAAGGGGAGGTTATCGCGGGGTAGACAGCATGATGCCTGTTTCGTGGTTTGGGCTGCGTTGTTGAGTGCAGTGGCATGGAGAACATTATATTCCACACACTTTAAGCTTTTATTTTCCAAACGTGATAGAATTAGTCCAACGAATCGTAATGCGTAGGCTACCGAACCGAAAGCCTCGTACCGAACGGTTCAATATGAATATGCGTATCGTTACACCCCTAATACACACACACACATACGCCAGCAGTATACACGGGATAAGAGGTAAGAGCAATACAAACAGCAGGTTATTGAGTATGAGATGAGATGAGCAGAATGTCCAGGGGAAGTATCTGGGGGCTTATCTGAGAGAGAATGTGCTTTTCCTTTTCCACGGGATCCAAAGGGAACAGCAGAGCATGGAGACGGTGGAACAACTGGTAAGTAGACGAAAGGTAAGTGGGTCAGGTAAGTGTGCGTCAGGTAAGTGCATCAGGTAAGTGCGCGTCAGGTAAGTGTGCGTCAGGTAAGTGCGTCAGGTAAGTGTGCGTCAGGTAAGTGTGCGTTAGGTAAGTGCGTCAGGTAAGTGTGCGTCAGGTAAGTGCGTCAGGTAAGTGTGCGTCAGGTAAGTGTGCGTTAGGTAAGTGCGTCAGGTAAGTAGACGAAAGGTAAGTGTGTCAGGTAAGTGCGTCAGGTAAGACACCATGGACCGTTTGTCTTCCAGTGCAAACTGAAGACCAGACAACCCGCTGGTGCGAGGAGTGCAGGGGTAAAGGGAGTGTAACAAGCTGAAGCAGGTGTGGGCAATCGGGGCTCAGGTAATAGGGATCTGGTGTGTGCTGGAGCTGATGACGGTGACTGAAACCAGGCGTGAGCCGAGGAGGATTCTGGGATATGGAGTCCAGAGCTGGTGACAGAGACTCCCTGACATCATATATATAAAACATCAATTTATTAGTGAAATTCACACACATATATATATATACATACACATATACATATATATATACACATATACATACATATATATATATACATACACATATACATATATATATACACATATACATACATATATATACACATACACATATATATATACACATATACATACATATATATATACACATACACATATACATACATATATATACACATACACATATACAATATATATATATATACACATATACATACATATATATACACATACACATATACATATATATATATATATACACATATACATACATATATATATACACATACACATATACATACATATATATATACACATACACATATACATATATATATACACATACACATATACATATACATATACATATATATACACATACACATATACATATATATATACACATACACATATACATATACATATACATATACATACATATATATACACATACACATATACATATATATATTACACATATACATATACATATATATATATATATATATATATATACACTATATATATATATATTACATTGATTTCACTGATAAACTGATGTTATTATAAAAAGAGGAAAATAAATATCCTTATAAAAAGGTACTGTGCTATATTATAGCATAATTCTCATACCAACAATCAGAGATATTAGACCTCAGTATGTATGTTGTAAACAAATTCGGTTATAATACTTTTAAAATGAGGACAAGATATGATGGGAATGACTGCTATGGTTTCATTAGAGCAATAATATTCATATGAATAATGTATTTTCTGTACATATGCTTGTGGATTGGAGTAAGACGTGCGGGAGATTACATGTGTATCCGTGTCAGCGGATCATTTTCAGCTCTGAACGGAACGGCCAAATCCTCTCGGCGGTTCACGTTTCTGATGGTGTGTGATTAACACACGGCTGTCATTAGCCGGAAGAACACGCAATCCTCGGTGAATGTATGCAGTCGTGTCATTGGAGGCGGTTGTCATGGAGATTCTCAGAGAGCAGAGAGATGCTGATGTTGAACGAAGGATGTTTAGGTCTGCTGTCAGTGTCGGGTAACGCCGCGTCTGCTTTGTTTCACATGGACAAAGACACACACTGCTGCTCTGCTCTACATGCTGGAGAGGACAAAGACTATTATAAATGCCTTGCCTCCTCTCAACTACAAAACAGAGAACAAAACTATATACATATATATATATATATTAGTGCTGTCAAACGACATACAAAATAAAAGTTTTGTTCACATAATATATATGTGTGTACGTGTATATTTGTAAACAAATATATATATATATATATATATATATATATATTTGTTTACAAGATATATGTGTGTGTGTACTGTGTATATATATTATGTATATATAAATACACACACATACAGTATATATTTTGAAAATATTTACATGTATATATTATTTATATTACAGATAAATATATTTAATATTAAACATAACATACTTTTCTTAAATAATAACATGTATGTGTGTGTATTTATATAGACTTGATAAATATACACGTACACACACATATATTATGTGAACAAAACTTTTATTTTGTATGTCGTTTGACAGCACTAATATATATATATGTATGTATATAGTTTTGTTCTCTGTTTTGTAGTTGAGAGGAGGCAAGGCATAATACATAAACGTTGGTACTAAATGGACTGATTGACTAATAAAACAAAATGAAAAAAAATGAAGCAATATGTTTTTATATTTTTCTGTTAGATCAACATTAATAACGATAATACTACAGTTTCACTGGTACTGGTATTGACTTCTGAACATATGAACGATCTCTGGCCGTGAGAAGGACAATGCTACATTGATTTGGAGTCAGATGAAGCTAGGGGTCGACCGATTATCGGCCTGGCCGATTATCGGCGCCGATATTAAGCATTTTACCGATTATCGATATCGGCCATTTTAAAAACAGATTTGCCGATATTTTTTTTTTTTTTTTTTTTTTTTTTTTTTTTACGCAAACAAACATACTATTTACAGGTGACATTATTTATTGGTGAATAAATAATACAGGTGAAACTATTTAATGTTTAAATGCACTATTTGGCTCGATGCAGCCTGTCTGAGCTCAACACTCTGTGAGAGTGAGGCGATCTCTCAATCTCTGAGAGCAATCTCCGCCCACCGCTCATCTGATATGTAGAGAGTCACGAGTCTGACCAATCAACGCGGAAAACTGAAGGCAGTCTCACACCGAAAGCACATGCTAACTGGAGCTGCCTCAGTGATAACGTATCAGTTGTCTCTCAAAGGTAAAGCAGCAGCAGACGTTGCTGAAGTTGCAAAACACCTCAATATAACCCATGATGTCCGCGATGCGGAAAATGCGGGCGGAATCGCGGAATGCAGTCATATAATGGAATTTACCGTATAACGCGGAATGTCACGGAATATGTCGAAGTTTGGATGAATTAATCAAAAGTAGGTCAGTACACTTAAATCGACTCGCGCTATGGACTAGTATCTATAAATATTAAGCCGCAAAAACACTTTAAATATGAATCCTGCATGTTCTGCATCTCTGTTAATGAATGACACAGACGTGCGGTTTCATTTACTGCACACATACATACTGAAGCGTGTGATGCTCGCGGTGACTTCAGCGTCTGCCGTCTCACTAAATGAGGACATAAATACATGAACAACATCCCCAGAACTGCTCAGAGAGTCACTTCACGAGCATTTGACCGTTTCATTTGAGTAAAACGATCGTCATATCATATATACATAGGCTACAGAAACTTAAAAGGTCCTCATGGCAACCTGTCAAAATATAAGTTCGGTTTAGCCGAATATATTACTGTATACGTAATACAACTACAACAATTATTACAACTTTTGTTGAGAATAATCACACAATACGCTAAATACGTTTACTTTAAGTTTTACAAAATGTTTACAGAATGCTTCTGGGTGATCTCTGTACTTATGTTATTATTAATATTATTAATATTACTGTTTATTTAATGTTGTTGTTATTAACAGTTTTCAGAATTAAAGACATGTTTAAAAGCATTTAAAGAACGTTTTTTTGTCAGAGCTCTTGTTATTATTAATTTTGGCATTCATTTTCATTTTTACACCAGACACGTATATCGGTTCAAAATATCGGTTATCGGTCTACTTGATCTGTAATAATCGGTATCGGTATCGGCCCTGAAAAACACATATCGGTCGACCCCTAAGATGAACCCTTTCTGCCGTGGTCGTGCTGAAGCGCTGGGCTCAGACTGACGCTGACAGCTCTGGCTCTGTCTGTTGGTGATTCAGAGCGGCTGCAGCACAGGGCGGGTCGACGGTGGTCCCGTCACAACACAGGCACCAGAGTCGAGACGACAGCTACATGCTAATTCAACGGCGGCATTATTCATTATACAGTCACAAGTGTACTGGAACGGAAAGAGAAACTACACACACCGGGAAGAGTGCGACAGGACTCGATCTGTTAAACCAGGCACAACCCAAGACAGTCCGAATGCTGAAACGGGTTTACAAGCCATCAAACAAGACAACAGAATCATTCTGAGTAGATAAAGCCTTCAAAACACACATCAGTGTTATATAACGCCAATTAGCAACCGACCAAGAGGGATTGATACTGATACAGGATTAAAGGAGCTACACAATTGTTACATCAAACTTAATAGACAGACAGGTCACATCATATATTTGTTATTGTTTAGAGAGTGTCTTTTTATGTAGACCGATGTATCGGCGAATTAAAGGAGTTACTTTAACTCCGACCGACCGGTTATCAATATGTTTATCATGTCATGTATTTGTTATTGCTCATATTGTTTTGCTTACACTGTATGCAAATCAATATACTGTATAAAAATGCCAATATTTGTCGTTGCATTATTATATATATATATATATATATATATACCCACATATATGTGTGTGTGTGTGTATATAATTAGCATTTAAAAAACTCATAAAACAAATATATTTATAAAAATATGTATATTTAAAAGTAGTAAAATTAGTATCAAAATAAGCAGAAACATAAAAAAGGTGCCATGAGAGTAATTAATCAATCAAAAACAGAATAAAATCACACATTAGACAGTCAATTAAAAGAATAAGCCCCAGCGTACATGTGCAGGTGTGACACACGGCTTAAACTGAGCTGACAGGAGCTGTGTGTGTGCGCGTGTGTGTGTGTGTTGTGTGTGTGTGTGTGTGTAGTGTGTGTGTGTGTGTTGCGCGCGTGCGTGTGTGTGTGTGCGCGCGTGCGTGTGTGAGTGTGCGCGCGTGTGTGTGTGTTTGTGTGTGTGTGTGCGCGTGCGTGTGTGGTGTGTGTGGTGTGTGGTGTATGTGGTGTGTGTGTGTGTGTGCGTGTGTGTGGTGTGTGTGGGTGTGTGTGTGTGTGGTGTGTGTGTGTGTGTGTGTGTGGTGTGTGGTGTGTGTGGTGTGTGTGTGTGGTGTGTGTGTGTGTGTGTGTGTGTGTGTGTCTGTGTATGTGTGTGTGTGTGTGTCTGTATGTGTGTGTGTGGTGTGTGGTGTGTGTGTGTGTGTGTGTGTGTAGCGTGTGGTTTGTGGTGTGTGGTTTGTGTGTGGTGTGTGGTGTGTGTGCGTGGTGTGCGTGTGTGTGTGTGTGTGGTATGCGCGTGTGTGCATGCATGGTGTGATGTGTGTGTGTGTGTGTGTGTGTGTGTGTGTGTGTGTGCATGCATGGTGTGTGTGTGTGTGTGTGTGTGTGTGTGTGTCGTGTGTGTGTGTGTGTGTGTGTGTGTGTGTACGTGTGCGTGTGAGTGTGTGTGTGTGTGTGTGTGTGTGCGTGTGCGTGGTTCAGGTATACCCTACGTTATGGGGACAAAATGTCCCCACAACGATGGCAATATCCAAAATCCTTGTCCGTGTGGGGACATTTTTTGGTCCCCATGAGGAAACCAGCTTATAAATCAGACTAAGTGATGTTTTTTGAAAATGTAAAATTGCAGAATGTCTCCTGTGATGGTTAGGTTTAGGGATAGGGGCAGTGTAAGGGGATAGAATATACAGTTTGTACAGTATAAAAACCATTACGTCTATGGAAAGTCCCCATAAAACATGGAAACCCAACATGTGTGTGCGTGTGAGTGTGAGTGTGTGTGTGTGTGTGTGTGTGTGTGTGTGTGTGTGTGTGTGTGTGTGTGTGTGTGTGTGTGTGTGTGTGCATGCATGGTGTGTGTGTGTGTGTGTGTGTGTGTGTGTGTGTGTGCGTGTGAGTGTGTGTGTGTGTGTGTGTGGTGTGTGTGGTGTGTGTGCGCGCGTGTGTGTGGTGTGTGTGGGTGTGTGTGTGGTGTGTGTCCTGAAGAGAAGCATCCCTTCAGCCCGAGACCAGCAGCTCCAGCCCAGTGGACCAGCACAAGCCCGGCTCTGCGTCTGGCCCGCACAGGCACCTCTAGAGTCGACTCTAATAATGCTAATTATAATCATTAGAGGCTGGCCAGGCCCCAGGCTAGCTGCTAATGACACAGCCTGAGCTGGAAACCAGAGATAGAGACAGATAGACGTAGAGATGGAGAGAGAGTGAAGTCATTCATTAGGAAAATAGCGTTCCTCATTTCAAAGCATCCTGCGCCTCAGGCCAGACATGTTCCTCTAGATCTATTAAATATATGTGATCTACGAGCTGCAGCTAATCAGGGCTTTACATGCATGAGTTTACATCACACCATGAAGCACAGCACACTTTCAATGCACTACTACTCTTACAGGCTGCGTTACTAAAGTAAAGAAAGCCTTGCGCTCTTTATAACATGCAGTAACATCAGAGCTGAGAGATAAAGATGGGGTCAGTGTGAGAGAGTTCAAGGACAAAATATAACCCGAGCTGTATGAAGAGCCCAGTCGCCCCTCACACCGGATAAAGAGTCCATTTCTCAGCTCCCCCGAGGCGCCGGACGGCCCGAGACAAGCGTGTCATTAAAACCTGCCCTGCAGCTCTTTATTAAAGTCACTCCTCCGGGACGCCGCAGAACACGTCAAGCCTCCGAAAGAGCCACAGAGACCAGGGTGACCAATGACACCATCAGCACTGATCACACGTGAGCGTTTCTGTCCCGTTCCACACGCATCACGACACAACTCAATATCAGACCGAGATCACGTGACTGTCAGGCCCGGATCATTAATGCTGCTGGTGGTTAAAGATAACGTGCTGATTTCACCAGCACCACGAGCGAAGCACTTAACCTCACGCTCCTCACGGGAAACTGTCCCGACTGAATCTGTACGTCTCTCCGGAAAACAGCTTCTGCTAAATAACAAACCACCTTAGAGGTGAAGTGTGTAACTCGATTCTGCAGAAATAACTCGATTTATATATTTTATCAACACAGTCTGAGGGATTGCCAGTGGCAAAGTCACTACCATGACATCTGAATGATTGCTAAGGTGTTGTAAGCAGGGTGTTTTCATGTAGTTGTTTTAACTCTCTAACCAAAGTCCTATTGGTCCATAAACAGAATTAGCATCAACAAAGTGCTTACTTGAGGAAACCAAGCTATCAGCAGGTTACTTATAGTTGACTTTACACTAGAGTACATGATTCATTAGGAATAAAGCTGAAATCACGGCAAGGCTTAACATGATTATCAAATCGCAAAGGCTGTGAATTCATTGAATAAAAAATTGCAGTATTAAAGCAAAGTGCAGCACCAGAAACAAAAGCCAAGACACTAACAAACTAGGTGTCCACTAAAATAAAAGCTGAAATAAAAAATAATAGGCAAAATAAAATGTTTTTACGGCAGCCAAAATTATTAGTATTTTAATTTTACAGTGATGTAAAATAAAATTACATTGGTTTTCTTAAATATTTTTTTGATAGTATTTCTTATTTTGGTGAATATTTTATTTAGTAAAATAATTTATTATATTATATTATACATATGTTCATAACATTTTGCCGCCCTAAACGCCAGCTCTGTAAACCTGGAGCTTAATATTTTTCTCCACAATTTTATTGTAAATTCATAATTTGATGATTAGATTTATTCCCTAAATAGTGCAGCCCCACACATTAAGCTGGTTTAAGTATTTTAATATTGAGAAAAAACATACTTCACCTTTAATAACCTCTATTTATATATCAGGTGTAAAGTGTGAACAGCTGAAGAGAACAAAGTTGACTGAAGTGTAAAGTCTGCATAGAAAATGCCGCGTGCGCATGTGTGGCACATTTCATAAAGCATCATTCTCTCAGCCAACACGTTTATGTAAAAGTGATTAACCGTAATTAAGCCGTAATTACTCTGATTAGCCAAGTCGCAGTAAATTACAGCAGCACAGGGGATGAGAGGAGCTCCGGGAGGCGTGTTTGAGACGGGCCGCTGCATCAACCTGTTCATGAAGTCTGAGCGTCTTACCCACGATGCACTGCTCATCTCGTGACGCTTCACACTTTTAATCTCTCCGTTTAAGTGTAATTATGGCAGTCCAACGGACTTCACAACTGCCGGTTTACGAGTGAAGAGGACTCAACAGGACAAGACGACACTGTAAGGAGTATTTCTGAGAAACTGGACAGAGAAAACAAACAGGCTGTGACTTGACGTTCTTCATCATGAATTGATGTGATGCTGGAAAGTGATTTGTTCGATCATGATTAGAGATCGACCGATATATCGGTTTACCGATATTTCTCCCGATATTTAAGCATTTTACCATAATTGGATATCGGTTTTGAAAAAAAGTTGTTTTTTACTAATAGTTTTTTTTTTTTGTCACATACACAATTATACAGAGTATAACCAGCAGTGAAATGTGTTCTCTGTATTTAACCCATCCAAGTGCACAACACAGAACACCACACAGCACACGCACACGCACGCACACACACACACACACCACCACACACACACCTGGAGCAGTGGACACACACACACACACACACACACTGGAGCAGTGGACACACACACACACACACACACACACACTACACACACACGACACACACACACACACACCACACACACACCTGGAGCAGTGGAACACACACACACACACACACACACACACACACACCTGGAGCAGTGGACACACACACACACAACACACACACACACACACACACACCACACACACACACACACACACACACACCAACACACCTTGGAGCAGTGGACACACTACACACACACACTACACACTGGAGCAGTGGACACACACACACACACACACACACATTGAGCAGTGACACACTACAACACACACACACACTTGGAGCAGTGGACACACTCACACACACACACACACACACCTGGAGCAGTGGACACACACACACACACACACACACACACACACACACCTGGAGCAGTGGACACACACACACACACCACACACACACCTGGAGCAGTGGACACACCACACACACACACACACTGGAGCAGTGGACACACATCACACACACACACACACACACACACCTGGAGCAGTGGACACACAACACACACACACACACACACACCACTACAACACACACACTGGAGCAGTGGACACACTCAACACACACACACACACACCACACTGGAGCAGTGGACACACAACACACACACACACACCTGGAGCAGTGAACAGGCACACACACACACACACACACACACACATCACACACACACACACTGGAGCAGTGGACACACTCACACACACACACAAACACTGGAGCAGTGGACACACACACACACACCCACCCTGGAGCAGTGGGCACACACACACACACACACACACACACACACACACACACACCTGGAGCAGTGGACACACACACACACACACACACAGTTCACTCAGGAGAAGCTCCAGCACGGCCACCGCATGTAACTTTATACAAGATTCACTCGTTTGAAACACGCTAAATTATATTAACATTTACTATAGAACCATTATTTCACCAATAAACATCTAAATAAATACATCTCTATCTAAATTAATGATTTATTATCTCCGCAAGCGATCGCAGTTTGAGTATAGTTCTGTGTAAATAGATAAACCGCTGTCAGCAGTTTTCATAATTTAGACAAAAACATTTTAATAATTCTGATAAAACAGTTAAGAAATGCAATAAAATACGATGTTTTGTTTGTTAAAGCTTATTTCAATATTCCAGAGAATATTATTCAGTGAATTATTCTTCACTCTTTAGTCTATTAAACAGCGTTTAAACCTAAAACTGTAGTTTAAAATGAAGTTGATATGACTTCTGTCCTTTATTTTCTCCATTTGAAAACATTAGACATTATTTTGCTTATTGTTAATATCAGTGTTACTGATGATGCTTTTTATAAATACAATGTTTTTATTGTCGTAATTTTAAGATTACATTTTACATGAAAATGTTAATTTTCAACAGTTTTTTGTTGTTGTTAAAATGACTGAAAGAAGGAAAAACCAAAGCGAAGAATGGACTTCATCTGTTATTTATGTACTTTATAACAGTAAATAAACATCGGTTCTGCATATCGGTTATCGGGAACATAAACATGCAAATAATTGGTATCGGTATCGGTTATAAAAAATCAATATCGGTCAATCACTATAATTAATATTCGTAATTTATAATCTGATTATAAATCCTGCAAAACCAAACATCACCAAGCAGTTGCTGGCAGCCATTGACTTCCATGGTATTTGTTTCCAAACGGTGTAAGTCAATGGCTGCCAGCAACTGTTTGATTTCCAACACTTTTCAAAATATCTTCTTTTGTGCTGAAACGAAGAAAGAAACGAGGTTTGTAACAACATGAGGGTCTATCTATCCCTCTCTTTCTCTACTGTGCTATCAAAATAAAAGACAATAAACATTAAAACAACGTTAATATCTTGCAGCTTTTATTCCTAGTAAACAAGTAAATTGGGTCATTTTGATTCCATGGTGACTTTTAAGGTTTATCTGATTTACATAGGGCCCGATGAGAACTGCACTTTCTGCAATAAGTGCTGAATCCAGTCATAAAACCTGAATTTACTGCACGCGGAATGTCACAGAATTTGGCAAAATTTGGATTAATACATAAAAAGTATGGCTGTTATGGACAAGTATTAAAGCACAAAAAGGCTGTTACTTGTTAAATGAAGTCTGCTTGTTCTGTTTACTGCTTCTTTTGGTAAATTAGTCTTCTCTACAACCAGCCAAAATAAAAGATCAGTCTATTATGAAGAAATTATGACGGAAATATATTGCGATTGGACAATAGAATGAACTTCTGCAAGTAATAATAACATACTCTTTATTAGAACATTATTTTTATGGAATATCAAACAATATCACACACATGTTTTACCTGAAACTGTAAACCTTTGTTGTGCAGCACTTTGTTTTGAATTTCATTCGATCACATTTTAAAAGATCGATTAAAATGCTAAAATCATTTAAATTAAAATATGTTTGTATTAAATCATACAAAATAGAATCCATAAAAATTAGGCAGGCAACACAGAATAAAAAAATAAATAAAACAACTAATTTAATTGGGAACTATTAAAATATTATTGATATTATATTTATAATAACATTGTTACTGTCATTTTAGAATAATATACATATATATAATATTATAAAATAAAATATTAATAATAAATTCCACGTTTTTATTATTATTTAATACAATAATATTAAATTATTGTAAAAATGTATTGTAAAAATTATTGTAAAAATTGTAAAAATGATCAAATAAAGTAAATAATTTATTAAATTATTATTGTTAGCATTTTATGAAGACGTCCTTATGATTATTGAAGTATAATTAAACCAACAGAATCCATAAAAATGAAAACGGAAAACCTATAATTGGGCAAAAACAGTATCAGATTTCATGGAGCCCAGCCCTACATACATGCAGCCGTCGAAATGAGCTGCTGCGAGTCCCAACTCAAGCACAACAGACTCACCGGACGAGACACTGACCTTTCCAGAGCAGCACAGAGACTCTCTTCAAAGCACACACGCACGCGGCATACCGGATGAGTCGTAACGCCAGCTGAAGACCCGGAGCATGCCAGCAGTGACGGAGGCCGAGCAAATCTATCTCATTTCATTTGAGTCTGGCTCCTCTTCTCTGGCACATTAATAATGCATCAGTCAGAGGCGTGTGGCGCTGCAGCCTCTCTCTCAGCGGGGAAGCGCTGCGGCTCCCTGAGCGGCCCCTGCTCTCCCCGTTACACCGCTCCCGATTAATTACACACTTTAATGAGCTGCATTATTAATGGGGCTCTTACTTGGCAGTTTAAGGAAACGCAGCGGAGCGCTCAGCTCAGAGATACCAGCCTCTAATTCTCATTAAAACATCACACGAGGCTTGTGGGACGGACACGGCCTCCTCCGACACAACATCTACAGGATTTAAACGCCTCGCATGAAAAGAGGACAGAGAGGCTGAGAAATGTGCTCAGAGAGAGAGAGAGGAAAGAATCAAGAGGACATTCATATGCATTCCTTACTTGAGTCTTTTAAAGATTACTAAGGTCTTTTAAAGAGCTAAACATCAGTTTTATTTCAACATTCAATAAAACCATAAATCACAGTTAAGGATTATGGCCTAAAACCCTGTTAACCATAGTAAAAATCACTGTAACACTTCACATAAAATGACAGCGTTGTGATAAAAGGCACCAATGTTCAAGTAACTACATTCATTAATATTAATAATAACAAAAAGCAACTACAAAAAGTTGTCAAGACTAACTCTGAATGTTGATATATATATATATATATATATATATATATACATTCATAAACTGCATATAATATAAATATCCCAGTTTATATACATGAGTCGTGGCCTAATGGTTACAGAGTCAGACTCGTAAGCCAAAGGTTTACACAAAGGTGTGTGTGTGTGTGTGTGTGTGTGTGTGTGTGTGTGTGTGTGTGTGAGTGTGTGAGTGTGAGTGTGTGTGTGTGTGTGTTGTGGTTTTGAGGTGTGTAGTTGTGGTGTGTAGTGTTGAGTGTGAGGTGATGTGAGTGTGAGTGTGTGTGTAAGTGTTGTGTGTGAGTGTGGTGTGAGTGTGAGTGTGAGTGTGTGTGTGTGTGGTGTGGAATGTAGTGTAGTGTAGTGTGTGTGTGTGTGTGTGTGTGTGTGTGTGTGTGTGTGTGTGTGTGTGTGTGTGTGTGTGTGTGTGTGTGTGTGGCTGTGAGTGTGAGTGTGAGTGTGTCTGTCGTGTGTGTGTGTGTGTGTGTGTCGTCTGTGTGTCGTCGTGTGTGTTGGATGGTTAAATGCAGAGCACAAATTCAGAGTATGGGTCATCATACTTGGCCACACTTCACTTCATATAATACAAATACTGTATATACATACATGAATATATAGGGTCAGTGAGTTTTTGAAATTCAAGAATGTTTACTCAGAAAGAGTGCATTCATTATTTTGATCATTTATTTGATCAAATATATTTACAACATTTATAATTTATAAAAATTCTGAGACAAATGTGTTAGTTTCCACAAAGATATGAAGCAGCACAACTGTTTTCAATATGGATAATAATAAAAAAAAAAATGATTGAGCAGTAAATCAGTATATTATTATGATTTCTGAAGATCATGTGACACTGAAGACTGGAGTAATGATGCTGAAAATACAGCTGCGCATCACAGAAATAAATTATATTTTACAATATATTCACATAGAAAACAGCTATTTGAAATCATAATAATATATCATAATATTAATGCTTTTAATGTATTTTTCATCAAATAAATGCAGCCTTGGTGAGCAGAAAAGATTTCTTTCAAAAACATTTAAAAATTGACCATCAACGAAGATATGCATTTTGATTTAAGATCACTTTAATGAAATCAGTTCCTAGAACGGCATCAAGACTTCAGATTTGATCCATGTGCACACTAGAGGTCTGCACGGGCTCAAAACTGAAGCCCGAACCCGGCCCGTACCCGAGATTGTCTGACCCAACCCGACCCGACCCGAGCGGCACGGTTAAATTTAGAGCCCGAACCCGACCCGAGATCCCCCCCCCCCTCGCCCCCCAACGAATAGCCAACAAAAAAAAAAGGAAAAAGGCTGCATTTCACGATTGCATGCAAAGAAATAGATTAATCAAGGCTCTGCCATTTCACAAACATTTACCAGTTATGAAAGTTTGTGAACATCAGGTGCAGCGATCGCATACATTCTGCCGAGTTTATGAATTTTGTATGGACAAGAAGATAATTCTTCCACCGTGCAAATTATGGTCATTTTTTGTCAGTTAAGGCTCGTTAGCATTCTGTCTACTTTAAATCAGACATAAGATCTTAAATAAGATTGTATTTATTTGAATGCATTAATCATTTATTTGAATTAGCGAGAGAGAGAGAGAGAGAGAGAGAGAGACAGAGAGAGAGAGAGAGACCGAGAGAGAGAGAGAGAGAGAGAGAGAGAGAGGGGAATGTTGCGCGTGCGTGTGAACCTGCGTCTGCGCGTCTCTCTCTACAAGCAATGAGGCTTAGTTACTTCAAAAACAGCGATTTTGCCGCCTCATTGCAGATAAATATAATGTTGTGACTTGCGAGTCAGTAGCCTGTCGAAGCTATTTTACTAATAAAAGTGTCCGTGATGTTTGTGCTCTGCGCGATCTCTGATATCTGTGGGCAATGTGTGTGCGTGCGTCCATGAAAGCAGCAAAGCCTCTGCATATAGTTTTGGCTACAAACCCGAACCCGACCCGAGCCCGAGGCTATCCATTAAACATTAACCCGAAACCCGACCCGAAACCCGACAGTATTTCGGGACCCGCGGGTTCGGGTCGGGTAGCAGACCTCTAGTGCACACATGAAAGTCTCTCACGAGCCTTTTAATTACTGGCTTTTTTGAGAAAGTGTATTTTAAGCTTGGGCCTTAATTACTCAACGAAGCAACTATGAAAATAAGTGCATCTGCATGTCAGGAGTGGAACGGAAAACACTTGGATTGAGGCATTGTTGTGGATATTTGGAGGCACATAAATATCTTTTTCTTTGTGTTTGCCAGTGAAGCTCTGTCTGATACGTCTCTGAGATGAGATTCACAGCTGCAGAGAGAAAGAGAAAGAGAGAGTCCCGCGGGTCCTCCATTTGGGTTACTTTGTGCTGGAGACGCAGGCAGAGCGGCTTTCCTCCTGCCATTCAGAGACATATAACACAACACATCAAAACACGTCACCTTCCATAAACACACAACCCTCCGCTTAAACAGAAGAGACTTCAGAACGACCACAAACATCCTTCACACAGCCGAGCAGGACATACTAGTGAATCGATACAGATAACAACGGATCTTTCCTGTGCAAAACTCACCAATGCAATGCTACGGGGCTCTTGGTGATTACTAACTGTCCCGACAGTCAAAACATCTCAAGCTGCTGCAATATTCTGGTCTCTATATGGCTTTTCAATGCAAGTGTGACAGATTTAAAAAATATATATATTTTGTTAAAAAGTATCCAAAAAGTGTTCCCGTGGCTCAGTGGTAGAGCATTGCGTTAGCAGCGCAAAGGTTGTGGGTTCGATTCCCAGGGAACACATGTACTGACAAAAAATGTATAACCTGAATGCACTGTAAGTCACTTTGGATAAAAGCATCTGCTAAATGCATAAATGTAAATGTAAAAATAAGACGGAAAGATAACATATGTGTATTTAGGCATCACAACATTATAAATGTACAATATCAAAAAAGGGTTTACATTTTTAGGATTTGACACAGATGAAAATTAACATTGTTATTAAATTATTAGTAATTATAAGTGAACATTAGATAATGGAAAAGGTCATCTAAATGTAAAAATAATTAGTGTACCAATACATTTAAATTGGCCAATAATCAATATGGAAACAATTATGTTTTATTTTGTGTGAATAAGTAAAACTATTTATATATATATATATATATATATAACAATAAATAAAACCTACCAGAAATCACTTTAAACGTGAATTTGGGAATCACAACATTTTAAATGTACAATATAATAAATGGATATTCATTTAGAGATCTGATTAAGATGAAATTTAACAGTGTTATTAAATTAGGTTTTCTAAATGAGCTTTAAGTGAACATTAAATGATGGAAAATGCGATTTAAATTACAAAAGTAATAGAAATGAGTCTGCCTTGCCTTGTCTAGTCTTTTAAATATTCAACAGTGGCCCATACCGATAAATACATTAAAATAATATTTAATATCGGCTGATGATCAATATAGATATCCACAAACATTCTGAAAAGGGAGTAGATTAAACACTTTTTAAGTGTTGTTAACTAAAACTACAACTATTACAAATCATTTCCATTAATTGAAATAAAGCAGAAATAAAATTAAATATAAATATTAAGATACAATTTAGACTTGAAATGAAAATGAGGAATATTACCTCGAAAATTAACTGAAAAAGCTGAAAACTGAAAGAAAAATATATTAAATCTAAGCAATATTAAAAAGATAAAAATAATAAAAATGAAAAAAGCACATACAATTACCAAAAAAAAAAAAAAAAAATAAAATGAAATATAAAAATAAAAGCTAATTTAAATATGAATAAATACTATAATATTGAATACATAATAGTAAAATAACAAATAATAATTGATGAGGTAAAGTCGCACCCTGGGACAGGAGCAGCTGAAGATGTGAATGGATCTGCTCCATCACCCCCCCCACACACAATCCAGACCGCAGACAGCACAGGCCCTGGGGACAACTCCATCAGCGGCGGGACGTCTTCAGCACACGGACACGAGACCAGGACGAGGAGGAGCCGGACACTCATTACGCGAGCACTATCTGGGGCACGGAGCGGATGCAAATGTAGGTCACGGGGAACTCCTGTTGTCAATCAAGACGCACAAAAAATGATGAAAGGCTGAGAGTGAACGATCACAGGCCATCGGAGACGAGAAGAGATGAACATTAGAAGAGCTACAGCGGGTGAGCAGGGGTCAAAGGTCAATGAGACACAAATGAAACCCTCGGAGTCAAAGCCATTAACGGATTTAATTTGATCCAGCACAAGAGTGGAGGGATTTTTGCTCATGTAATTAGATTTGAACATTTACACTACCTTTCAGTTCAGTAAGGCTTGTGTTTCTTTAAAGAAATTAAATCTCTTATTCAGCAAGGATGCACTGTGTTTACCAAAAGTGACAAATTATGTTCTTTTGAACAATATATCAAAAAATACATATCATGGTTATATGAAGCAAAATATGTTTTCAACATTGATAGTAATCTGAAGATCACGTGACACTGAAGACTGGAGAAATGATGCTGGAAATTCAGCTTTGATCTCACGAATTACATTTTACAATATAGTCAAGCAGAAAACAATAACTTTTTAATTGTAATAATATTTCACGATCTTAGTGTTTTTACTGTTTTTATGATTAAAGGCGTCCTATTATGCTTTTTCACTTTTTTTTATTATACTTTTAGTCAGTATGTTTGGGCGAAAAATATATCTACAAAGTTACAAATCTCAAAGTCCACTCGAAAGAGAGATATTTAGTTTAAAAAAAAATCCCTTTTCAAGAACTACAACGAACGGCTTGTTTGGACTACAGCGTTGTTTTCCGGTGTTTGTGACATCACAAAGCGGCTCATTAGAATATCATTAGAATAAATCCCGCCTATGGAAAGCCTGGTTGGCGGTGGTGAACGCTTGGTTGAGCACTACACGTTTCATAATCAAACCCAGTGCGGGAGTTTTTATATCACTGTATTTCTGATGGAAACAAACTGTTTTCAGAAAATGTTGGATGTCATTTATGTCATAATGTCTGATGAAGCAGTGTTTGTGAGCGGGGCTCTGTTTTGTGTACAGTGTTACCGTGGAGACCTCGCGCTCTCCCGCTACAACAGCGCCTCCCGCTGGCAGAGAATTAATCTGCATATATGTGCGGCCACAAATAGTGTACGTCTGTGGATAAATAAATTCAACCGTATAACAGTTTCACTGCAATTCATGTTATAATGTTAGAATTAAAGAACAATACACATAATACATATTACCCTTGCACTTATCTGTACATAGTCAACGCAGTTATGTTTAAGCTGTTGTTGACATCGTATCTAAAACATGATTTAGCCCAAAAAAACTATAACGTTACCACTTTAATATGTCTTGCAATATCCGTGCATGCAAAAGTTCTGCACGATCCTCTTGTTCAATATTCTCAGGGTCTGAATTGATTTGGCAATATTGACCAACTTGCTGTTTTGGCAAGGGGCGGGGCAATACTGAAACTCCGTCTAAGCTCTTAGCCAATCACAACGCACTGGGACAGCTAACCAATCACAACACATTATGTTTTTCAGAAGGCGGGCCTTCATCAAACCCGGAACTAATCGAACCGTTTGTGTCAATAATGTAAATAATGTGAACAATAAAACATGAAAACATCTTACTGACACAAAACAATTGAATAACTGCTAAATGACTAAAAAGTAACGTAAAGAATAGTATAATGTTGTAAAATGTTAAATTAAATTACATTCAATTATCATCTTCAAAAGCATTAAATGACGGAAAAGTTCATCTAAATGTAAAAAAATACTAGAAATTAGTTTAGACTTTTTAAAATATCTAATATCAGCAAATACCGATAAATTAAAAAAATATTTCATATCGGCCGATAATCAATATGTGACCCTGGTCCACAAAACCCGTCTTAAGTGTCAATTGTTCAAAATGTATATTTATACATCATCTGAAAGCTGAATAAATAATCTTTCTATTGATGTATGGTTTGTTATATGACAATATTTGGCCGAGATACAACTATTAGAAAATCTGGAATCTGAGGGTGCAAAAAAAATCTAAATATTGAGAAAATCACCTTTAAAGTTGTCCAAATGAAGTTCTTAGCAATGCATATTACTAATTAAAAAAAATAGTTTTTATATATGTACAGTAAGAAATTTACAAAATATCTTCATGGAACATGATCTTTACTTAATATCCTAATGATTTTTGGCATAAAAGAAAAATTGATAATTTTGACCCATACAGTGTATTTTTGTCTATTGCTACAAATATACCCCAGCGACTTAAGACTGGTTTTGTGGTCCAGGGTCACATATATACAATTATTGTATATTTATAATGCTGCGATACACGCTATTACAAATCTCTGCCTGATTATTTCATTGTAAAATGTAATTATAATTATCTCCCAGCTCTTTATATAGGCTAAAGCAATTAGAAAATTGAACAGCTTGATTGCTTATATCATTGCAAAATGTAAACTATATTATTGCCCAGCTCTAATCTGCTAAATATGATTATAATGCATTAACATATTATAAACTTTAGCATCACGATTTCTGTAAAGCTGCTTTGAAACAATGTGTATTGTGAAATCTTCTATACAAATACATTTGACTTGACTACTGTATACATCAAAGTTAAGTTCAAAATCTTTTAATTAAATAATCAGGCACTTTTGCAAGTGAAACAGAAATAAGTTGATTTTAATGGTTCCACAGTTAGTTCAGATCACTAACGCTCTCTACGAGCCTCGTCTTAGCGAAGCCAGCTAATTAAACGTGTCTCTCTGTGATTGATTCCAGAGGCTAATAACATCCTGGGATGCTTTTGTCTTATTCTGAGAAACTTCGTTCTCAAGTAACCGACTCCAGCTGTCTCTGAAGGATTCCTCCAGCGTTCTGCAGCTACCCGCTGAATGATAAAATCACTCTGACCTAGATGCTGCGGCCCTCGTGAGACTCTCTCACAAGCCTGCCTGCCGCTGCGCTCTATGAATACGTAATTCTAATGTATGAAGCAGCCACTAGCAGTGTCGTGTGTGTGTGTGTGTGTGTGTGTGTGTGTGTGTGTGTGTGTGTGTGTGATAGATCTGTGTGCTGTGTGTGTGCTGTGTGTTGTTGTCACAAGCCTGTCTGCGCTGTGCTCTATGATCGTGTGTCGTATGTAGTGATGCTGCCATAGCGGTGTGTGTGTGTGTGTGTGTGTGTGAGTGTGTGTGAGTGTGTGTGTGTGTGTGTGTGTGTGTGTGTGTGTGTGTGTGTGTGTGTGGATTAGTGTGTATAACGACGATTGATGCCTTGTGTGCGATATATCCTAGTATATAAACGCACGCACTCTGATGCCTCTATGCATGCCGTTGTCCTAGTCAATCATCACGCTCCACCGTGTTGTTCTCCTTCAACAGAACCTTGTGATGTTGGTAGAAAAGTATAGCGGTGCCAGTGCTGACGGAGGAAAGTTTCAGTAAAAACTGACAGTCCTTGTTCGACTAGGAATGATAAAGAAAAGGCATGATGGAAGAAAGACAAAGAATTCAGAAAGAGTGTTTCAGATGCACTCAAAAAAAAACACATTGGAATAAGAAGCACTGGCAGATGTGTTGGCAAAGGACACACACCACACACACACACACACACACACACACACACACACACACACACCACACACACACACCACACATCACACACACACTCACACTCACACACACACACACACACACCACACCACACACACACACACACACACTCTTCCTCTGACAGTCTCTGGATTAATCTCATGTTAATGCTGATGGCCTGTATTTACCCTTAAGTGCACCCGAGCACTCGGATGATCGCAATTTTTCCCAAGCACTGAGAGAAAGAGGATTGTGAGAGTAAAACAGGGAGAGATGGAGTACCTTCGAGCAGCTGTAATTTGTAGCACGGATGACAATTTCGCAGTTTCCTGAGAAGACGCTACTTTATAATTGTGCCGAAGCGGCATCATGGAAGACGAGGACTCGTTTACCTCACGAGAAATAACCTGACAGTTATGAACACTCGCTAGCAATAAGCAACATGTGCCATTTTATCAGACAGAATTACAAAAAAAAAGTCCATTCACACAGACAGTAAATTGGTTACATCCTGGCATTTCTACCTCACTAGGTGCTGAATCACTGTCTGCACTCCCATTGGTCATCGCATGCTGCTCATTAGCATAAAGCAAACTCTACTTTGTCCCATCAGCAAATGCCGTCCCTTAAGAGATGCATGTCCTACAAAGTTCCAGAAACAAGCACGCAGTGTTACAGAGATACTAGCTTAAAGGGATAGTTCACCCAATAATCAAACATGCCCTCGTAGCATATCCTCTCTCAAAACTACTGTCTATTTATTATAGGAATTTCACCCCAAAAAATGTATTTGCTGTAAATGTACTCACACTCAGGTCATCCAAGATGTAGAGGAGTTTCTTCATCAGATTTTGAGAAATGTAGCATTATATCACTTGCTCAGCAATGGATGCTCTGCAGTGAATGGGTGCCGTCAGAATGAGAGTCCAAACAGCTGATTAAAACATCACAATTATACACACCAGTCCATCAGTTAACATCTTGTGAAGTGAAAAGCTGTGTGCTTGTAGAAACAAATCCATCATTAAGATATTTTAACATCAAACCATTGCTTCTGGCTAGTCCTCTGTCCATAATATTGTTTTTTTTTTACCAATGAAAAAGTTGTCTCATCTGAGTCAGGAGAGAATATACACAGATCAAGCACCGCTTGCAAGCCAAAAACAGCTCTAAATAAATATGTTGGTGGATTTCGATGTGTGAGGAGTCTGAGGACAAACGGAGATACACACTTTCACTGGAGGAAGCGTTATTATGCAATATATTATGGATTCATATTTTTGCCAGAAGCAACAGTAAAAATATCTTTATGATGGATTTGTTTCTTACAAGCTCACATTTTTTCATTTCAAAAGATGCTAATTGATGGACAGGAGTGGTGTGGATTATTGTGATGTTTTTATCAGCTGTTTTGACTCTCATTCTGACGGCACCCATTCACTGCAGAGCATCCATTGATGAGCAAGTGATGCAATGCTACATTTCTCCAGATCTGTTCCCATGAAGAAACTAACTCATCTACAGCTTGAATGGCCTGAGGTGATATAGATGGCCATAAGTAAAAAAAATAATACTATGGTACTTCCATATAACCATAATTCTAAATAATTCCATATTCATGTGCAATGGCATTTACATTGTAATCCAAGGTACTTCAAAGTATTGTAGTTTTACCACTTCCACAAAACATGCTAATACTATGTTACGCTTCTGTATTTTTTGTTAAGTAAATACAGCTCTGATTTTTGAACATGAACTATGGTTCAAACTGCTGCTTAACTACATGTAGCTTAGCAAACTACAGCTTCAAAGCAGCTTCCAAGCATCCCTGCTCTGTACCGCCCTTGGCAATGACATAAACATCAAATGAGTGAAAATATCCATAAAATAAAACAGATCGTCACAACTCCATCTCCGCTTCATAACATTCACACCAGATGATGTGAGACATTCAAATTATAAATGGGCAGAAATGACAGCCGCTTTCAAAAAAGAGAGGCTAATTTGCCTTTAAAGGTGACTGGATTTCCATAAAAACAAAAGAGCTGGAGAATAAACCCTTTAATGACACCACCAGGGCCTTTCGGTTTGTCGCATTGTCCCCATGAAGCCTGGAAAGGCAGATGTAGAAATTGATTGCTCTTTCCAGGGGAGCAGAGGGGGGTAGAGCGAGCTTTCTAAAAATAAGGCATCCGAACGCTGTGTATTGTGTGTGTGTGCTCTATCTGCCGGTGCGATAAAGTCCCTAGCAGCCCTTTATCGGCCGGTGAGGGGAAATATGCCACCACCAGATTACAGCCCAACACTCGCCAAGGTTATAAACAGCCTGTTATCTGCCGCGCAAACACACAAATCCACACACTATCAGCACCCAAACATATGGGCCACACACACACACACCAGACCTCAGCGCCCAACGCATGCATAATCACACACGTGCACGCGATGCGCATTATATTGACCTAAAGTGAATCACTATTGAGTGTTGAAATAAAGGACGCAGTGTTTGTTTAGCACTCTCACTTCTGGCGCGTGTTTACCTCAGAGAAAGGTGCTGGCAGCGCTAAAAGGGCCCGGCGTTTATTCTAGCGCTCTCAATAGGCTCTTTCTTCCCCGTCCCGTCTCATTCTGTGGCTTTTGTTGCTTGTTTGTGTTGATCTGCATGGCAAATTAGATGAATCCGCTGGAAAACACATTTAATGGAGACAAAGAGCTGTCATCTAGGAACCGAGTGAACGCCGGCTGACAAACACACTCCGGCTAATCAATAACAAGAAAACGTTCGGTTTGAAATCAAAACAACTTTGGCGTCTGCAGACGGAGAACCCAAATACAGTTCAGAGAGTTAAACAAACGCCACAGCCTGGTGGAGACCGGGTGATATCGTGGTGCACTTGTCGTCACCAGCATCAAGGTGTCTGTTTTGACTCCAGGAGCTCTGATGAGACGTCTTTGAGCCGCGGGGAGGTGACCTTGGCCGTGCTGCGCTAGATTTCTACAGCGCCCTGTTCTCTGAGCTTCAACGGGGATGTTAAAAATGGCTTCTCCCTCCAGATTAATGACTCAGGAGGGAACAGACCATCAGCGAGAGTCAGGACGGAAGAAACACGCCAGAAACTGAAGGTGCAAAAACAAGCTCTGGTTTTCAACATCAGGGGTTTTCAAACTCAAAGTCAAGCCCTTCATTAAACATAAAAGCATGTTAAAAATGATGCATTGTTGTACAAAAATACATTTATTCTATTTGAGAAATTATAAAGTAAAGACAGGAATATAAAAAAAAAAATTGCAAATCAAATACATTTCACAGTCACAATACTGTAGAAAAATGTTACAATATTTTATCAACAAATGTTATATTATGTGTGTGTATGTGTATATATATTATATGTTCAGAAAAATATTAAACTATATATATAGAGAGAGTCACTATACTACAGTAAAATCAAAAATGTATTTCCTATAAATAAATTATATATAATATAGTTGTGCTTTTGTTTATATATATATTGTATACAGTATATATGTATGTATATGTATACACATATGTATTATATATAATTTTATATGTATAGTAAACCGTTAAACTATGTATTAGTTATATAATATGATTATATACAGTTATTATATATATAGTTGCATAATAATAATATACAAATATAAATAAATGTTCAGGATTCTCTTATTGCATCTCCCCATGCAACCCTAGTTTGAAAAACCATCCTAAGATCCAGGCCCTAGACTGCAACCAATTAGTTGCTCATTTTTTCTGTGACTAAAATTAGTTTGCACTGGTTGTGACTACAAAATCTGCCACATTTGTTGATTAAGCTCCACCATTTTCATCCGTGGAAGGAACTGCACAGCGCAGACCAATTATCTGCAAAAGACAGCATGGTGTGACTGACCGTTTCGACCGCACAGCGCTGCATGAAACAGTGAAGAGACCCATCTGAATATATTAATCCAGAGCAAAAACTGAATATCTCATACAGTGTGTTTGTGCTCTCCTGTAATGATGAGGCATGGAGAGAGAGAGAGAGAGAGAGAGAGAGAGAGAGAGAGAGAGAGAGAGAGAGAGAGAGAGAGAGAGAGAGAGAGAGAGAGAGAGAGAGAGAGCAGAGAGAGAGAGAGAGAGAGAGAGAGAGAGAGAGAGAGAGAGAGAGAGAGAGAGAGAGAAGAGAGAGAGAGAGAGAGAGAGAGAGAGAGAGAGAGAGAGAGAGAGAGAGAGAGAGAGAGAGAGAGAGAGAGAGAGAGAGAGAGAGAGAGAGAGGGAGAGAGAGAGAGGGAGAGAGAGAGAGAGAGAGAGAGAGAGAGAGAGAGAGAGAGAGAGAGAGAGAGAGGAGAGAGAGAGAGAGAGAGAGAGGAGAGAGAGAGAGAGAGAGAGAGAGAGGAAGAGAGAGAGAGAGGAGAGAGAGAGAGAGAGAGAGAGAGAGAGAGAGAGAGAGAGAGAGAGAGAGAGAGAGAGAGAGAGAGAGAGAGAGAGAGAGAGAGGAGAGAGAGGAGAGAGAGGGAGAGAGAGAGAGAGAGAGGAGAGAGAGAGAGAGAGAGAGAGAGAGAGAGACTACAGCTCAGCGTTAATGAGTGGAGGGTTAAAAAGAAGCACATTTCAGTCCTCTCTGGTGTCTCCTGCACTGCCAGTCGCTCTGTGATCTGAATATCTCTGCCTTCATAAAAGATTCAAGCACTATTGACTTCCTGGTTTGGTTTCCCTGCATAGTATCACCTCACAAACTACAGCTTCACATTCATCTGAACCTCCACAGGAACAACAGCACACGAGTAATGAGGAGAGGAAGAGCTTTGACTACAGCATCCTGTTTCAGAAACGTCCTGGTAAACACTGGGATGTTGGGATTGTGTTTTAAATATGGATACACAAATCTACATATTACTAGTCAGTGGTAAGAAGAAGTTGAATAGCCGGTTTTAAAGAGATAGTTCACCCAAGAATAGAAATCGACCGATATATCGGTTTACCGACATTTTTCCCGATATTTAAGCATTGTATCATAATCGGTTTTGTAAAAAAAAAAAAAATCGGTGTTGAATTTATTATTTTTTTTTTTTTTTAGTCACGTCTATAACAGAGTAGTTACCAAGAACATAAAAGATTCACTATTTGACTCATCCTGAACCCTGAGAGTATCACCTCACAACTACACTTCACATTCATCTGAACACAAACAACAGCACACGTTCTAAGGAATGTGGAGCTTGACTACACATCGTATCAAAACGAATACCTGGAAGCAGATGGCATGCCGCCTAACTACTGGATCACCAACATTCTACAATACTATCATGCTCACATGAGAGCAGTGCTCTTAAAGAGACTAGTCACCCAAGAACAAAACTGGATCATGTGACCACTACACAAAACCACTGTAGAGTGTCATTTTTCTCTAACATGCGATGTTACGCCATACTGAAAGCATGGACACAACAACATACAATGGACTGTACTTACACCAACACAAAAACATTTCCTCATGTGACGTGTCATGAGTTGTTAATGTAGAAATACTTTGTGATGAGATAAAACAGTTAAGTCAAAATCTAAAATCGATGGTGTAAAGCATGAATATTTAAATAGTTCCAATGAATGTTTTATGAATTATGTTTCATATTATTAAACAGGCAAAAAACTGAAGTTTTAAATAAGTTGAAATTTACTCAAATATCTTCATGGATTCTTTTACATAATATCATAATGATTTTTGGCATAACATTTTGACCCATACAATGTATTTTTGGCTATGGCTGTGAAACTTAAGACTTGTGGTTCAGTGTCACATATGGCAAGTCCTGAGCAGTTATTGACACAGAATGTATTTTTGCATTAAGTTTGCATGAGTTTTTATAAGAGAATGCTACCTGAATCATGTTAGCCATGTTTTTAAGTTGGCTAGTTAAATGTCCAAAAAAAACAACACCCAGCCCCACATAGCAATAGCAATAGCAATAGCATAGCAGCAATTTAGACTAAAGTTGGAGTAAATGGTGACACTATTCACAGTTTTATTTATCTACTACTTCAATAATGTTCATGAATTAATCAAACAAACCCAAAAGTGATGCAATACATTTTGTGAAGACTAAGATCATCAGAAAACACAGAAAGGTCTGAACATGCAACACTTGAATATGCAGCACATTATGAATTTGAGCATTTATGTGCATTTATGCTCTTGCTGCTGATTTGAGAGAGTTTAAGATGTCACCACAGGGTCATAAAACGGACCAGCACAATGCACAGTCCCTTTAAACGTACCAATAAAGTCTTTTATTCTAGAACCTGCGATAAAACGCGCTTTGAAACGTTTTCCTGCGGGTAATTGATGGCTTTATTGTCATCATGATCCTTCTCAGGGGACCATTACTGCTTTTATCATTCAGACCGGAGACATGACCCTCACATAACGGACAAAACAGAGACACCACTGGAGATGCTCTTCTATTCCAGAATCACTGTCCATTCAGAAGATGATTTTCATTCAGCACCACACGTCTTTCTCATAATCACTGCGACTCAAGCAGTCGTCATATCACGAGCACACACTCCAACCCTGAGCTCAAACTGGGATGTAGTGATTTAGAGACAATTCGCCATTCGGCACATATAAATCATGTGAAAGCACATCTCACAGTGTAACAGGTTTAATCACAGCGGGCCGCTTTGATGCCGTATTACATGCTAATATGCCCAAAAATGAAAAGAAAGGAATTCCCGGGTCATAATTTATGGGCAAATTAGAAAATTACAAGATAAAAATTAGGGGCAAATTTGTTTTATATATATTTTTTTTTATATTTTATACAATATTTTTCACATCCAACCATTCAGATTTAGATAAAAGACTTATTTCTAGCAATTTTGTAAGAAAAAGTGGTCGGAGGTCATAGAATTAAAGAAAAAGCACATCAACATCGTACCAGAAATCATACTATTACATTAGTTTTGTTTTAGATTTAAAAACCTACAGATGCTCAATAAATAAGTAAATAAGTGAGTGAGTAAAAATAAGTTGGTAAGTAAAAAAAAATTATAAATAAGTAAATAACTATAAAGTAAATAAGTACAGAAAGAAAGTATTGTTTTTTAACTTCATAATCATTCTTGGCAGACGTATTCTTAAAAGTAGCACATAAAAACATATTTGCTTACAGGGACATAAATATCAAGTTCATTCAAGATATATTCTGTGAAAACAAATCTGAAGCAACTGTGTTTCTCAAGAAAATCCATCTTGTTTTAAGAATGTTTTTCACAGGAAAACAAGAAATGACGTTTCACGGTGATGACGAGACTGAAGTCAAAGCGCCGGACGGTTTTTACGGATCTGTGTGAGCCGAACTCAAAGACCTGAGACAGCTCGACAGCCCCGGTGTGGAAAATCAACACATGAACAGAGCCATGAGAAACGCTCATATTTCTCCCCGACGACAAGACTTTGATGAAGTCACCGCACATTGATTAACAGCAGCTGTCGATTTGTTAGTCTCCAGTGTCTCTCTGTCAATTATCTGATTGTGAGTCCAGACATCAGACACGGAGCTGACAGAGTATCTTCCCACCGCCCCGCGCTCGCGTATTGACAGCATGTCGAGTAATGCAGCAACATCTATTTTAATTCAGCGTTTGAATATTAAAGTCTGTCAGAATGAGTCATGGCGACAGACTGCAAACTAGGAGCAACAAAGAAGACATTTTTCAATCTAATAGCCGTTTGTTGTCTTCTGCTTTTGGTGTGAACTCTGCAACTTTAATTAAACTGTGGTTTGCAAAACATTAATATTTCATTCAAACGTAACAATTAATGACAATCCCGGCAAAGAAATGCTTACAGAATAGTCTTAAGTTTCACGGAGAGACATCAAACTTCCTCAGGTTTAAACTAATTATGTATCTCTGGTAATTATCATACATATGCACCTAAAAGTGTTATGCCAAATGAACAGTGTGAAAATGTAACGACAAAGCTTTCATTATTAATCAATGACAATGACCCTGGTTAAATGCTTTCGTATGTGAAAAGCGCATGATTTTATAGAAGCTTGCTGCAAAGGAATGAAAATTAAAAGATAATTGA
Source organism: Schizopygopsis pylzovi (assembly GCA_027422435.1). Lineage (NCBI taxonomy): Eukaryota > Metazoa > Chordata > Actinopteri > Cypriniformes > Cyprinidae > Schizopygopsis > Schizopygopsis pylzovi. Next base: position 32,646,560 of record CM049830.1, read on the forward strand.
CTTTTTAATCTCACAATCAAGATATGAACTCACAATTCAGACTTTTTCCTCACAATTCTCAATGACATCAAGCAAATGTGTTTATATTGTGCAGTTCTCAGAGTTTACATCTTGCAAAATTGAGTTTACATTATGCTGATCTCAGTTTAGATCTCGCAATTCTCAGTTTATTGTGTAATTATGAGAAACTAAAATTGTGAGACGAAAGTCAGAATTGTGAGACATAAACTCACAACTCACACAAACACTTTTTTTATTTCTGTGACCAAAACTGGCTTTCATATTATTTTCTAGATTTAGCATCGATCATCAGAGACTTTAATGAAAGACATGAAACATCCTGACAACCCTTTCCAAACGAAGCCATGCAGAATGCATCAGTTTCTGTTTGGCAAACACTGTCTTTCAAAACCCAAGTCTCGACAGCGGATCTGATGAGAGTCTGTCTGTTAGTAATGCAGCCGGTCAATAACAAATGTTTCAATCTCAGGCATGTGGCTTTAATTAGTGGAGCATCTCAAGACCGCACACATTAATCAGAGAGAACATCAGACACAAATGTGTCTCTCGTATGACAGTCACAATCACACCTTTACACAGTACACACTACACTGCACGCACGCACGCACGCACGCACGCACGCACACACACACACACGCACGCACACACACACACACACACACGCACGCACGCACACACACGCACACACACACACATGCACACACGCACGCACGCACGCACACACGCACGCACACACGCACGCACGCACGCACACACGCACGCACGCACACACAACGCACGCACACACGCACAGCACACACACACACACACGCACGCACAAACACACAAAGACAAACACACGCACACGCACGCACGCACACACACACGCACGCACACGCACACACACACACACACACACACACACACACACACACACACACACAGAAGAGAGAACACACACACACACACACACACACACACACACACACACACATAAGAAAACAACAGCACGCAAACGCGCACCCACGCACCGCACCGCGACCACGCTGAACCCACACACACACATCCACACCCACACACATTCGCGCCACACACACACACAAACACATACACAGCAGATTCATTAAAATCATTACTGCAAAGCCTTTGAGAGAGGAAACGAGTGCGATCAACCCACAGGAAGATGCATATGTTTCAGTCGGAAAGGCTGGCATCACAGATGACCAGGAACATATGAACTCACACATGAGTTCCAGTTACTTTTTTATTTAGATTTCAGCAAAAGGTCAGATCATGCATAATATTATGTCTAAGAAAATTAACTCTTATATAACTTTGAAGCTGATGTGATCAACATCATATTAATCGGTTCATACAGTATGTTTGCACTATTCCATGGTGGGCTTTCTTTTTTATTTAGATTTCAAAAAGGTCAATAGTAATATATGTACTTAAAAAATGTAATTTTTATAATTCAGCAAGCACCATTCAATTGATCATTTATAATGTTCCAAAAGATTTCTATATAGTTTCGATATAGTTTTCATTCTCACGTACAAACACAATATGTGTTCAATTAGTAATTTTATCTTCAAAGGAATTTTATTCAAACATGTATCAAATTGAATCAAATCTCTATTAATTCCAAATCTCATGTAACAAGTGTACTGTGGTGAAATCCTTACGTACAAGAACTCTTGTTTCATCAAAGAATCATAAAGAACAAGATATGATTACAACATAAATAAACAACAATATACACACTTTACGTAACAAATATTTGGCAATATACAATAAACAAGTCTGTGCCATGCAGTAAATAACAGATATCAAAATACAACATACATAAACAAAATAGGTACAACTGTATTCTCAAGACACTTTCACAATATCAAAAACAACTGTACACAGACTACAGTACACATACTTAAATGTTTACGGTAACTTAGTGCTCAAGAGAAGATGGACTGTGTATGCTATGCAGTACATGACATGCTACAGTGTGTCAGAGTTGTGTGTTACTGTGTGTTGAGAAACAAGATGGAGGGGGGTGCGTGAGTATCGTTGACTATCGCAGTTCAGCAGTCAGATGGCTGCGTGAAGAAGATGGATCCAGTGTGAGGGGGGGTGCGTGAGTATCGTTCACTATCAGGAGTTCAGCAGTCTGATGGCCTGCGAGAAGAAGCTGTCTCGCGTTCTGCTGCTTCGGGTCCTGATGCTGCGGTACTGTCTGCCTGCTGGTAGAGTGAGATGAGTTCATGGCTCGGGTGGCAGGAGTCTCTGATGATCTTCCGTGCTAGATGTCCTGGAGAGGGGGGTGGGGGGGAGCTCACCTTCGACGATGTGCTGGGCCGTCTGAACTATTCTCTGCAGGGCTTTCCGGGGCAGTTCCCGTACCAGGCGGTGATGCAGCTCTCCACAGTGCAACTGTAGAACTGTCTGAGGATTTTTGTGCTCAGACCGAATTTCTTCAGTCGCCTGAGGAAGAAGAGACGCTGGTGGGCCTTCCTCATTACTGACTGTGTGTGAATAGTCCAGGTGAGGTCCTCGGTGATGTTTACGCCGAGGAACTTGGTGCTGCTGACCCGCTCCAGTGGAGTCCCATCGATGGTGATGGGGGAGGTAGAGGTCTGCTACCCGACCCGAACCCGCGGGTCCCGAAATACTTTCGGGTTTCGGGTCGGGTTTCGGGTTAATGTTTAATGGATAGCTTCGGGCTCGGGTCGGGTTCGGGTTTGTAGCTAAACCAAAACTATATGCAGAGGCTTCGCTGCTTTCATAGACGCACGCACACACACATCAGAGATCGCGCACAAACAGCACGGAAACTTTTATTAGTAAAATAGCTTCGACAGGCTACTGACTCGCAAGTCACAACATTATATTTATCTGCAATGAGGCGGCAAAATCGCTGTTTTTGAAGTAACTAAGCCTCATTGCTTGTAGAGAGAGAAGCGCAGAAGCAGGTTCACATGCACGCGCAACATTCATCGTTCAGCGGATATGATGCGAACGCTCTGGACTCTCAGGGGGGGATATTTAACACCCAGAACCCCCTCTGTCTCTGTCTCTCTCTCTCTCTCTCTCTCCTCTCTCTCTCTCTCTCTCTCCCTCTCCCTCTCCCTCTCCCTCTCCCTCTCCCTCTCCCTCTCCCTCTCCCTCTCCCCTCTCCCTCTCCCTCTCCCTCTCCCTCTCCCTCTCTCTCTCTCTCTCTCTCTCTCTCTCTCTCCCTCTCCCTCTCCCTCTCTCTCTCTCTCTCTCTCTCTCTCGCTCGGTCGGTCTCTCTCTCTCTCTCTCAGTCTCTCTCTCCCTCTCTCTCTCCCTCTCCCTCTCCCTCTCTCTCTCTCTCTCTCTCTCTCGCTCGGTCGGTCTCTCTCTCTCTCTCTCAGTCTCTCTCTCCCTCTCTCTCTCCCTCTCCCTCTCCCTCTCTCTCTCTCTCTCTCTCTCTCTCTCTCTCTCAAATAAATGATTAATTAATTCAAATAAATACAATCTTATTTAAGAGCTTATGTCTGATTTAAAGTAGACAGAATGCTAACGAGCCTTAACTGACAAAAAATGACCATAATTTGCACGGTGGAAGAATTATCTTCTTGTCCATACGAAATTCATAAACTCGGCAGAATGTATGCGACCGCTGCACCTGATGTTCACAAACTTTCATAACTGGTAATTGTTTGTGAAATGGCAGAGCCTTGATTAATCCGTTTCTTTGCATGCAATTGTGAAATGCAGCCTTTTTCCTTTTTTTTTTAGTTATTCGTTGTGGGGCGGGGGGGGGGGGATTTCGGGTCGGGTTCGGGCTCTAAATTTAACTGGGCCGCTCGGGTCAGGTCGGGTCAGACGATCTCGGGTACGGGTCGGGTTCGGGCTTCAGTTTTGAGCCCGTGCAGACCTCTAGGAGGAGGTGATCACTGGTCCGCCTCCTGAAATCCACCAGATCGTTGGTCTTACTGATGTTCAGAGAGAGGTTGCGTGTGTTAGTCAGGGTGTGCACCTCTTCTCTGAAGGCTGATTCATCCTCGTCGGTGATCAGACCTATCGCCGTTGTGTCATCCGCAAATTTGACAATGACCACAGTTTCAGCAAACCTATTTAGCAGCACAACTGATTTCAACACGGATAATAATCAGAAATGTTTATTGAGCAGTAAATCAGAACATTATTATGATTTCTGAAGATCATGAGACACTGAAGACTGGAGTAATGATGCTGAAAATACAGCTGCGCATCACAGAAATAAATATATTCACATAAAAGTTATTTTAAATTGTAATAATATTTCACAATATTACTGTATTTTGATCAAATAAATGCAGCTTTGGTGAGCAAAAGTGATTTCTTTCGAAACAACAACATATTTTGAACGGTGTATTAAATACATCAAGCAAAACGTCTCGAGTTCAGCCGTCCTCCATCCTGCAGTCGTTAGTCTTTGGTCTGCTCTTGATTTGGGAGAGCAGTCAGTGAAGCCGAAGGGAGTTTGGGTTTCGGTACTGAACTACAGAACACATTAGGTCCCTCTCCTGAAGAGAAAGAGGCTGAGACGGAGGGAACGCAGGAAACAGACTTTAATAATTGAGCGGAAGGCTACAGGCAAGACCTGTCTGAAGAGTATACCTTTAAAAGATGTGTCTCTGGAGGGGCTGGTCCAGATCACATGGGCATCGCTTCAAGATGAACTCGAAAACCTTTAAAGTCAACACGAAACACCATCTGACTTCCAGAATGTGCCATATTTATAAGTGGAACCGGATATTCAATGAGAGAGGAATTTGATTATATCCATTGGGAATTAATTGGATGATGAAAATGACTTTTGGGTGGACAGAAATTCTGAGGAAAACGTCTACAGAGATTTGTACAAAATCCATACAAATATTCCCAGAGACGTGAAAATCTTCCTGCACTTGTAATGAGAAGCGCTTAAAAACCTCCCGTTCTCAACAAAAGACAAGCTTTAAGGACTCCGTCAAAGTACATCTTTGATTGATTAACACTACAAAATGAATTAGGACAGATATAAATATTACTATGGTCATTTTACAGTTGTAATGAAAAATTATTAATATGATCAAATACTTGATTTTTCACTGAGATGTTACAATTTCTTAATTAGTTTTTAAGTATTTTTAGTTTTATTTAGTAATAGTTAAAAGTAATAACAGTAGACGAAATTGTTAATATTAAATTATAATTAATTATTAATAAACTATAATAATTATTAGCATTAAATTATTATTAGAAGTATTATTATTATTTATTAAATGCTTGATTTTTTACAGAGAAATATTACAACAGTATACTAAGTTATTAATTATAATTTAAGAAGAAGAAGAATTAAGCTATTATGTTATTTTTATTATATAATTATTATTGGCATTATTTATCATTATTTAAATAATTTGTAATTACATTTTAAACTGTAACTGCCATTTTTAATCAGAAAAATTAGACTCAAATCACCAAAAATATTCAAAATATGACCTACTTCATATTAACCCGCTACTAAATGGCGTCTAACAGCAACGCATTGTTTTTTGGTCACTTGATATTATTGACTGTTATTGACCAGAATAAGCTACAATGGGAACCAGACTTTATGCTGATAAAGTAGAAAATAATCCAGAATATAATCCTTTAATTAAAAGCATAAAGCCGAGCTAAAAGGCGACGGTTTCATCTGGAAGCATCACCTCTGATGTGTTGTGCTGGACTGGCCCTGTCATTACCGCTCAGACCTAAAGTATTGATCGTGAGCGTTCATCAGCATCACAGTCACGTCCCCAAGCTCCTGATCCGTCCCAATACAGCCACGGAAATAATTAGAAGGCTTCTCATTAAGAGAGAATAAAAAAGAAGGCCGAGAGAGACAGAGGGGGTTCTGGGTGTTAAATATCCCCCCCTGAGAGTCCAGAGCGTTCGCATCATATCCGCTGAACGCGTGAGGAGATGACAGGCCCTTCACCACAAAACACACACACAAAAGAGAGAGAGAGAGAGAGAGAGAGAGAGAGGGAGAGAGAGAGAGATGGAGAGAGAGAGAGAGATGGAGAGAGAGAGAGAGAGAGAGAGAGATGGAGAGAGAGCGAGAGAGAGAGAGAGTGAGGGAGAGGGAGAGGGAGAGGGAGAGGGAGAGAGAGAGAAAGAGAGAGAGAGAGAGAGAGAGAGAGAGAGAGAGAGAGAGAGAGAGAGAGACACAGAGAGAGAGAGAGAGAGAGAGAGGGAGGGAGAGGGAGAGAGAGAGAGAGAGTGAAGACTGAGAAGTCATGATCTGCATGAGCTCTTAGATTTTCTTCTTTGTTTGCTATTTTGAGATGAGAAATAGATGAAAAATCTACAAAATCTAGAAGAATACCACATACAGACATAAAATTGCATGAAAAGAACTCAGAAAATACAGTATTTTTGTTTTTAAAACCAAATAATCAACGCAGAGGATCAGAGGATCAAACTTCTAGCAACAGGCCTGCTGGAAAATTGGAGGGAAAGTTAAAAAGAGAGAAGATCAACTTATCCAAGGAGGGAGAAGCAGTGAGTACAACTAAAACTGCACTGGAAACCTTTTTTAGCAGGTTTGCTTATTTTTTTTTCCAAATATAAGGGCATAGAATTGATATTTTTATAAGCTAAAATGCTAAAAAGCTAAAGCTATGGCTAGCCCACACTCTGACATTCCTCAATGTATCAATTCAAATGAGGCAGAGGAAATGAACCAATCAGAGGAGAAGCTGCAGTCACACCCCTGCCATATGCAGATGAGCTCCCCACTCACCACCATACAGTATCCCTCTGAGATCAAAACTGACTCTGCAAGGAAAAACTACAAGCAGAAGCTTCTTTCAAACAACCCAGAGACTCTGTTTGCAGATCTATTCAAAACTGGAGAAATCTGCAACCTCATTTTCTTCTCTGATCACCCCAGTGCCTGGCATAAAGCCATCACCAAACACTACCCCTCTGTAAAAAAAGAAGGCATCTGTAATGGCTGGAAAGTCAAAATCAGAGAACCAAAAGACCCTGATAGCACTGTGATAACCGTGAACATCTACAAAAACGGAACAGTCATGGTACAGGGGAACCTAAAATTATTCCAGGCTGACTACAGAGCAATAGCAGAAGCTACGAAACACGAGAAAGCTTTGCTATCTGAGAGTCTGTCATCAGAGCAGAATCCACAGAACAGCAGCTCAGATCTCAAGCCCACTCCTGCAGAAACAGCTAAAACTGAGAACATCCCATCCTCCCTGCTCAAATCCATCCCTATACTTCAGGAACACTTCATGAAGCTGGAGACGGAGATGGTGCAGCTCAGAGAAACTGTGCTCAAACAGCAGCAGTCACACACATGTGCAGCTCATACTGATCTCCAGCAGAACACAGAGCACCAATCACAGAGACTGACAGCCCTCACACAGCAGATGAGAACGCTTCAGACGGAGAAGGACAGCTATCAGTGTGAGCTGACCGCACTGAGACGCCAGCTACAGGACAGAGAACAGTCCACACTAGAGATGAGGCAGCAGCTGAGAGAGATACAGGAGGAGAGAGAGCAGCAGAACAGCGAGATCCAGGCCCTGAAAGAGCAGGTGAGAGAGCTACTCCTGACCAGACAAGAACCAGAGCAGATCCACAGATCTCAAACACTGCCCTCCACCCCAAAGTCACATAACACAGGGAGTCAACACCCACCCCTCAGCGCAGACTCAGAGAGACCCGACCCAGACAGCTCACAGCCATCACAGCGCCCCCTGTCAGGCTCCCCAGCTCAACAGCATCAGCCCTCGTCTCACAGCAGCCCAGCACAAACCAGCACAGAGGAACCTGAAGTAGCTCTACTCATCGATTCAAACGGCAAATTTATTGATATAAAGAAACTTTTCCCCCGACACAGAGCTGTTAAATTCTGGTGTCCCACCACTGACAAAGCCCTGGAGCTCCTGACAGAATCCCAGCTAGGCCGGCCCAACCACATTATAATCCACACGGGCACCAACGACCTGCGCAGCCAACAAGACCGATTGTCTGATTCCCTCAGAGCCGTCGTGGAAAAAGCTAGAGAAACCTTCCCCAACTCAAAAATCACCCTGTCCACTTTACTCCAGAGGAAAGATTTCCATCCCAAAACAATTAATAAAATAAACTCCAGCATCTCCAGACACTGTGCCCTCCTGCCCAACGTCCACTTGGCCCACCATCCAGACCTGGACACCGACTGCCTATATGACCACGTCCACCTTTATAAGAACCTGGTACATATTTTTGCAAAGAGACTCAAAGATGTCGCTCTAAACAGGACCAACCAGACAAGCAGAACCAGCTCTAACCCAACAAGACATGCTTCAGGAAACTACATCCCAGCCAACACCTCATCTAGAGCCCCGGCCGGAGCACCGCCCAGAGCTTCAGCGCCCAGAACTTCAGCACCCAGACCTTCAGCACCCAGACCTTCAGCGCCCAGAGCTTCAGTGCCCAGACCTTCAGCGGCTGGACCCTCACCCCCCAGGGGTCCACACAGAGCCTCAGCGCCCAGAGCGGATCCATACGGACAGAGACTGTTCTATAACAGCCCCACAGCTCCAGCGGCTGAAACCCGTCCACAGCAGAGCCCGGCCCAGCCAGACAGACCGAGCTATGCCCAAGCTATCAGCGGAGGAGCGAGTCGAGCTAACGCTGAACTCCACGACATCCAACACATGCTGAGTATCATCTGCTCTCACTTACTCACACATAGTGGACAGTGGTAAAAAAAAAATATATATATAAATAAATAATAATATACAACAATAAATACTTTTCAATAAAATAATTTGATAAAATACCACTTTTTTCAAGCCACTTTGTTAGTGTAAGTGTACATGTATTTTAAAATGGATTTGTTGATGTTTTTGAGTTCTTACATCACATTACTTCCATCATTCATTATTTTCTTTTACTCTATTGTGTTTTTTGTATAATTCTCTTTTCTCAAAATGGCAAACAAACCATACCAATTATTTTAAAAGTCTGATGAAATCACTTAGTTTTTCTACATGGAATATTCAAGGTCTAAACTCCTCAGTCTTTGGCCTAAAAAGTAGAAATTCTGACTTTATGAAAGAACTTGAAGACATAGATGTCATCATCTTACAGGAAACCTGGTGTAGAGGAGATGTGTTCACTGGCTGTCCCTCGGGATACAGAGAGATAATATTACCATCAGTCAAACTTACATCAGTCACACAGGGGAGAGACTCGGGAGGGATGATCATCTGGATTAAATCTGAACTAGCCATAGAATTAGTTAAAAGAGATCAATATCACCTATGGCTGAAAATACAAAAAGGAATAATATCAGCATCTCAGCATGTTTTCCTTTGTGCCATATATATACCCCCCCTCGAGTCTCCGTATTTCCAAGAGGAAACCTTTCAAAGCATTGAACAAGAAATCAGCCATTTCCAGGCCCAGGGAAATGTGCTACTTATGGGCGATTTAAATGCTAGAACCGGAAAAGAATTAGATTTCTTAGAATCACATGGTACCAGATTCATCACTGGCTATAACGACTTGTACCCTTCTTACCCCACCAGAGAAAACTGTGATCAGACAGTGAACGCTCACGGACGGCAGCTGCTGCAGCTCTGCCGAGGACTGGCTCTGTACATCGTCAATGGAAGACTGCGAGGAGACTCTCTCGGCCGTTACACCTACAGCTCAGCTCTTGGTAACAGCACTGTAGATTATACTATCACAGATCTGGACCTTTCCTCTTTGAGAGCATTCACAGTCAAACCCCTGAAACCTTTCTCAGACCACAGCCAAATCACACTCTATATAAAACAATCTGAAACATCACCCACACCAATTAGGACACCATATCAAATGATCAAAATTATGTCATTCAAATGGACAGAAAACAGCGCCACTAATTACATCAATGCTGTTGAATCTCCAGAAATACAGTCCCTGTTACACTCATTCCAAACACAGGCGTACCCTAAAAACCAATTCGGCATCAATCAGGAAGTACAAGATCTAAACAACATATTATACAAAACAGCACAAAAGAGTAATTTGACCACTGTTAAACCAAAGAAAAAACGTCTAGAGACGGACAAATGGTTTGATTTGGACTGTAAGGCTCTGAGAAAAAACCTCAGACATTTATCAAACCAAAAACACAGACAGCCAGATAATCCGGACCTCCGCCTTCAGTACTGTGAGGCACTAAAACAATATAAAGCCACTCTCCGGCGGAAAAAAGCACAGTTTTTGCAAAACCAGTTTGAAGAAATTGAAAAATCTATAAATTCACACAAATTTTGGGATAAATGGAAATTATTATACAAACCAAATCAAGAAATTCTAGCCATCCAAGATGGGGAGACGTGGAAAACTCATTTCCAAGAATTATATAGCCCGACCGAAATTCAAAATTCTAATCAAAATGAAATAATTAATAAACTAGACAATTTGGAAAGATCGATTAAAGCGAATCAAAACCCCTTAGATTTCCCCATAACACTGAACGAATTGGAAGACAAACTACGGGTCCTTGAGCCCAAGAAAGCCTGCGGTGTCGACAGCATCCTGAACGAGATGCTGAAACACACAGACCAACGCTTCAAACTGGCCATGCTAAAACTGTTCAATGATGTTCTGTGTGTCGGGTTCTTCCCTGAGATCTGGAACAAGGGCCTCATCAGCCCCATTCACAAGAGCGGAGACAAACTAGACCCCAACAACTACCGAGGCATCTGTGTGAACAGTAACCTGGGGAAGGTGCTCTGCAGCATCTTAAACACCAGACTGCTGCACTTCCTTATGAAGCACAATGCCTTGAGTAAATGCCAAATTGGCTTTCTTCCAAAATGTCGCACATCCGACCACATTTTGACATTACAAACACTAATTGACAAATATGTACATCAAAACAAAGGAAAAATCTTTGCTTGTTTCATTGATTTCAAGAAAGCATTCGATTCAATCTGGCATGAAGGATTATACCTAAAACTTTTAGACAGTGGAATAGGGGGAAAATTCTACGATTTGATCAAATCGATGTACACAGCCAGCCAATGTGCGGTTAAAATTGGAAACCAAAGAACCGAATTCTTCCCCCAGGGGCGTGGAGTGAGACAGGGCTGCAGTTTAAGCCCCACCCTCTTCAACATTTACATCAACCAATTGGCCAACATATTAGAACACGCCCCCATTCAAGGTCTCACTCTACACGACACAGAGATAAAGTGTCTTCTCTACGCAGATGACCTGGTCCTCCTGTCGCCCACTGAAGAGGGGCTTCAGGACAGCCTGAATCTGCTGGAGGATTTCTGTCAGTCCTGGGCCCTGACGGTCAACCTCCAAAAAACTAGAGTCATGATGTTCCAGAAACGCTCCAGATCTCAGGGACCAACACACACATTCACACTAGCACACAGAACCATCGAGACCACAAAAACATACACCTACCTCGGCCTGAAAATAACTCCGACCGGTAGCTTTACTTTGGCTGTGAATGAACTCAAAGAGAAAGCTCAAAGGGCTTTCTATGCCATAAAAAGATCCATTAAAATTGACATCCCAATCCAAATCTGGCTCAAACTTTTCAAAGCAGTAATTGAACCAATTGCATTATATGGCAGTGAAGTGTGGGGTCCTTCTATTAAATTTGACTTCTTAAATTGGGAAAAACACCCGATCGAAACTCTACATTTAGATTTCTGTAAAAGAATACTCAAAGTCCAAAGAAAAACTCCAAACAACGGATGCAGGGCAGAATTAGGCCAATACCCTCTCCTTCTAAACATCCAAAAAAGAGCCATCAAATTCTGGAAACACCTCAAAACAAGTGACCCCAACACATACCATTACAAAGCCCTCAAACACCAAGAGCTGAGTGTAAGTAAGAGTCCCCTGTGCCAGCTGAGACTGAGACTGACTGATCTCACACACACAGAGATCAGCCAGTCTCAGGACACACACACACTCACACACATTCGGCCCACACACATTATAAACACTGAAAAACACAAGTACATCACCCATTGGACAAACACCATTAAAAACCAGCACAAACTGGAATGTTATTCGGCCCTAAATCGAGAATACACCACGGCAAGCTACCTGAGCGCCGTGACTGATGTGAAACTCAGGAAAACATTGACGATGTACAGACTCAGTGAACACAGTCTGGCCGTAGAGACGGGCCGGCGCAGACAGACCTGGCTCTCTCGTGAGGACAGACTCTGCTCGCACTGCATGCTGGGAGTGACGGAGACGGAGCTGCACTTCCTCACAGAGTGCCCAAAATATACAGACATCAGAGACCAATACTACCCCAAATTTAATCATATATTTCCCCAATTTAACTTTTGTAGCCCCACCGAGAAACTCAACTTCATTCTAGGTGAAGAAGCCAAATGTGCAATTATTGCTGCAAGATTCATATCATCGTGTCATCTCCTGAGGGACAGCCAGAGAGAAACACACACACACACACACACTCATAGCCCAAACACACACACAGTAGACCTACAGATATATAGATAATGTATATAATGTATATAATGTTCACATGCCTAAGTTCAGTTGTTACATGTTTTCTGTATTCTAATCTTTTATTTATTATTATAATTATTTATTTATTTTATTCATGTTATTTTACTAATTCTATTATTTTGTAGCTTTATCTAGCCATGTGTTTATATAATATTACCTTTTTTATTTAGTTCATTGTTGCTATTATTTTCTCTAGGCTTTTCTAAATGTTCAGATATTGTTAATCAATTTATATGTTGTCTAAATGCTTTGGCAATACAAAATGTATGTTTTTGTCATGCCAATAAAGCTTTCTGAATCTGAATCTGAATCTGAGAGAGAGAGAGAGAGAGAGAGAGAAAGAGAGAGGGAGAGAGAGAGAGAAAGAGCAAGCTATATGAATGAAGATGTTACGCAGCTCTGCCAAATTAAAAATCTGAAACCCATATTAATCAGCATGAGGCCTTGCATTACATAAGGACTCCAGTCGCTCACGGACAGGAAATATTAGAACACTTTAAAGCAGTTTAAATGCTGGGGTGACATGATACATGGAAAATAAAGTAGCATAGGTTTCACCAAAGGCTAAATGAATGTTAAACAGACTAAATAAATATTTATATCATATATTACCAAAAATATTTCCTAAAATGAAAACTATACTAAACTAAAATATAAATATGAAAGCTAATGTAACATATTAATAAATACAGTTCAAATGAAACATTTTAAATACATTTGACTCTTTTGCCTTTTCTGTCATGTTATATATTTCATTATAATTCATTTTTTTTATTTTAAATTACAGATAATTAAAAGCATATATTTTGTTAAAATAATATTTTATATAATAAATGATAAATAGATTGTATGCTTAACATATACTACACTTTTGTCACATGATCTCATTACGTTGCACGTGTCCAATTATCAGCTTTAATTCAATTTGTTTAAAAAAATATCAACTTTTTGCAATACGATCAAATAATGAGTGACGAGATTCATTCATCGTCATACTGGAAATGTAAGGTGCAGTGCATTGTGGGATACATTCTTCAGTGCGGTATGCTGTTATATACTGCACAATTTAACAAATGCAGCAGGTCACCCGGGTCTTCCATGCATACTGAAAATATACCGAGCACTAGTATGTTAGCATGCTATTCTGAACAGCCGGTTCAGGCCACACCCCTCATTACTGGGAGGGTTCATTATGCTAATGATGTGCTGGAGCTGTATCAAGGAGAAGCACACGCTCTGTTATGGTTTGCACCGCCGGGGTCTCCCTCTCCCAGATCACTCATACAGAATCATGGCCTAATAGCATCCCATTACCATAATTGCCGACACAACTAGTGTTCCGTGTCTCAGTGCATCTAGCCGAGAGAGAGAGAGTGTTTCAATAGCCAAACGAAGGCCACTCCTGATGCGCTTTCTGGCGTTTGCATGCATGAAGAAGGGCCGTTTGTTTTGTGAAGCCCCCGTGAGGACCTTCGCTCTTCACGGCACGGCAGCCTCCGCCACAGAATTCAGAATCACACTCCCATTACTTTTCAATTAATCCTTAATTAAAATATATCATGCTTCGGAACCAGCAAATCTCTCTTAATATGCAAATGAAGAGCATTCGAGGGTATTAACATATCATTAAATGATGCTGCACATTTATTGCGTTAGACTAACTGAGACTTGTCATTGCACTTGCATGTTGTTGCTCTTTTGTTGGTTTTAATTGCTTCTATTGTCCTCATTTATAAGTCGCTTTGGAGAAAAGTGTGCTAAATGACTAAATGTAAAAAAAAAATAAAAAAAAAATGTAATTAAAAGTACACATTTTAATCCATTATTTATAAAAGGGTTGTTTTATGTTGCATAGTTCTGTCTATAAAACAATGTGCAATTTGTGTGTATATATATATTAGTGGTTTTCTTCTATTATTAATTTTTTTTTCCGGGTGAAGTTTTTACACAAAAATAAAAAGCATCAGACCCATTTTCAACATCGATAATCGGAAACGTTTCTGGAATTTCTTAAATCTATGATTGATCAATTAGTAAAATGTATCAATTAGCATAATTTTTATTGAAAAATAGTAATATAAATGGAATTATATAATAAATTCCCAAATAATTCCTCAAATTAAAATTGAAAATATAAACATAGAAGCTAATTCAACATATTAATAAATAATGTTAACATTTAATATTAACATTTAAAATAAAACATTTAATTTGACTGTTCTTTTGACTTTTCGGTCATGTTAAATATTATCAACACTGATAATAATAGGAAATGTTTCTCAAGTATCTTATATCTATGATTAATTGATTATTAAAACATTCATAATTTTAATTAAAAATAATAATACATTTTTTATTTAAAATCATTAATATGATATAATACATTATTTACAATACATTTTTCCACATCCTGCCCAATGCTGACCTCCAAACACTGATTAATTTGAAAGGAAATTAAAACATATCCTCTATGCAGGCTATGTGCAGTGATGAAACATAACGCACAAAAAGTGATAAAATGATTGTTCAACGTCTGAAAGTAGAACTTAAATCACTGAATTAAATGTCAAATACTTTAAATGTTCTCTGCTTCACATATTACTTTTGAAAATAATTCAGTATACAGTATTCAGCATGCAGTAAGGATTGTGTGCAGAATATAACCCGAGTCTTCATTAGCAGACAGGAATCTCTCTAGACCTCTAAGCTCCGCCCACAACGTCCCTGAACACACACACACACACACACACACACACACACACTCCCAAAGGAGACACACAGCTCTGATGGATTGATTGACACCATTTTCCATCTGCCAGTGCTGTCAGAGAACGAGAGAAAGAGATACAGGGGCCATTTCTGCTTGATTTCTACAGACACACACACACACACACACGCTCACACAGACACACACACGCACACACACACACACGCGCACACACACACACACAGACGCACGCACACACACAGACGCACACACACCCGCACACACGCACACAGACGCGCGCGCGCACACGCACACGCACACACACCCGCACACACGCACTCACACACACGCACACACACACACGCACTCACACACACACACACACACACACATGCACACGCACACACACACACACACATCGACCTGCATCAAAACACTGAAACCAGATGTTATATTAAGCTCTCTCCTCACAGAATGTCCTGTGATTGTGAGGAAATGGAAAGCACTGCTTGTTCTTCTGGACATCTTGAACTAGCTAAAGATGGTTTGCGGGTCTGGCTTGATGGTTTTAGGCGTTTGTCAGCAAACGTTTGACCATCTAAACCAGCAAACCACCTTAAGCGGTTTATTTCAGCAGATAAAAGCAGAATTGAAATGTCTAATAGATGGGAAAGAAGCCTTCATCACCGAACAACTCAATAACACGTCCACATCCGTCACGCTTCCTTCATGACAGCTAAATCAGCGCACTTAGCAGGCCACGCTAAACGCTAACTATTCCATCAAAAACAGACGACCTAAATCACAATCTCTCATGTTATGATGAGCACTGAACATCTTTTAATCCAGAACGTGATCTTTAAATACATTGCTTTTGACTTGATTAATCTGAGAAGCTAATTTTATTGTGAATGTGTCTCAATCTGCTCTTTGGCTCAAAAGCACGCACACTAGAATTCAACAACAAACTATAAGCAATTCCATAAAATTAAGCAAAAATTCATAAACAATTAGGTATTTCTGACACGACAATAGCAAGACAAAGAATTTGTCATTTTTATTTACAATATTTTTCTCAAAATTAAATCATGAATTCTGTTGTTGGGGGGGGGGGGGGGCCCCAGATAAGTCACATTTTATCATTACACTCAGAACTAATGTAAAATGCCTATAAATGAAGCAAAATACACTATAAATATGTCTTTATTTCCCCTTGCTACACAACAAATCGTTTAAATGTAATGGTATTCAAAACACAACAGAACTGAAAAACATAAATAGCTATAACAAAATATATATTTGAGTGTCATTCTCTATAAATAACGTTTATCATAAATGCCAAGCATAAATGAAACTGAAACTACTGCTAAATAAATTAAGTATTTAACTTTCACTAGTTAAGTTCACTAATAATAACACAGAATTGGCAATTAATACATTTAATTAAACGTGAATTTTTTTAAGTAGGAAGACTAAAATAGTATTTTCTTGTAAAATAGACTCCAGTAATCTTAGTTTTATTTAGAAAAAAGTCATTATATATGTTAATTTCCTCAAATATAGTTTCCTTCACAGAATGAAAGGTGATTTGAGACGCTGCTAGTGGTCCAATGAAAAACATTTGTGAGTTTGAGAAAGCGGTTTAATTTCTAAAACTTCCCAGTGTCAAATATGTCCATACAGTAGTTGACGCAACACCCTATCTAGGGGACGAGAGCGGAATGAGACGCAGCCAGGATCAGCTAATCCAGTCCACAGCACACATTCACATGATCTCAATGTGATTCCCTCAGTAAGCGTCTCTAAATCCGTCTCAGCCAGGAACTCATTAATTCTGTGCCACAAGCATCATCTTCAGCCCACTATACGACTCATTCCTCGATCACCACCACAATTTCCAGCCTAGCAGCCACACGCTGTTGATTATTGGCCACAATGTTGAAGCCACAATGACTGCTCGCCCACCCACCCACACACACACGCGCTCTTTTCTCCGGCGGTTTTAATTTGACACCCTGAGCCGGGGTAACGAGGTGAGGAGAGAGGAGCCGCAGTGGAATTCATTAGCCGCGCCACTGCAGGGTCCTCTCTCCCGGCGTTAATGACATCGGAGGCTGGAGAAAAACGAGACAGCCCAGACACAGGATGAAATAAACATGAGCGCTGTCAGCACTGAAGCTTCAGGCTAAAGGGACGGCGAGCACCGGCCGGGTCTGAAGACCTCCAGCCCCCGAAAGATCACACCAGACGCCTCCGGGACCCTCGGCGTGATTCTGAGCCGCATGTTATTACGGCCTGATGAAAGCAAGAAGAGCTGCGGATGGAAAGGAGGGATGAGCGGCACGACTTGCTGTAGCGGTTATAAACTAGTGTTTGCACGGCTCTCAGTGGGCCGGACAACTTTTGGCTATTTACATGACAGACTGATGGATAAACACGCAGAAATGAGAAAATGCAGAGGTGTGTGACATACAACAAATCCAGAAAGAAGCAGCTGTCGAGAAATGAATGTGGCTCATCCAAACAGAATTCACATTATAGTGATTTCACCACAGTGCAATCCAAACAATGCAAGTGTATATAATAAAACACCAGGGTTATTAACTTTTACTAAAAATTAAACCATTAAAAAAAATATATATATATAATAAAAAAAAAAAAAATTCTTTTCTGAAACTAAATAAACATTAACTGAAATAAAATAAAATATAAAAATGGAAATTCATTTTATTTCAGCTAGTTAACAAAGCAACATTTTCATTTGGTTTAACTGGAATTTACTTAAAGTACTAAAATAAACTAAAACTAAAATTAATAAGTAAAAACCAATAAAACTAGACTTAGTTAAAAAATGGTAACACTTAATAGAGAGGTCTCATTTGTTCTCATTTGTTAACTAGTATAAACTAACAATGTTATTATGTTATACTGCTTTTATTAACCTGTTAACGTTAGTTAATAAAATGTTCATGTTAGATCGCAGTGCATTAACTAACATTAACAGATACAGCTTTTGATTTTAATAACGTACATGTAAATGTTGAACTTAGAATTAACTAAGATTAATAAACGCTGTATAAGTAAATACCCTTATGATCTGATATAACCAAACACCAGAGAAGAGATGATGCCAACCCTCAGACGACACACAGAATTACCAGATTTTACCATAAAATAAATATATTACATTTCTACAATATATAAATCTATTGTAGAAACTTGATTTCCTGTAAAGCTGCTTTGCAACGATATGTATTGTGAAAAGCACTATACAAATCATCTTGAATTGAGTTAACTAATATAGTTGACTAATGTTAATAAATGAAACCTTACTGTAAAATATTACCAAAAGATGAATAAAACTAACAAAAACTAAATTACTAAAACTGAAACTAAAGAGACCCCCCACATGATTGTAAAGCGCTTTGAGTATACAACAATACACAATAAAACTCTATATAAATGCATCATTCATTCAAAAAGTGAACAGAAAATATAAAAATAATATACTGTATAAATATTATAACTGATATTAAATACAGTATTAACAAAAACTATAATAGTATATCAGTTATACTATTGTATACATTGTAAAAGGCAAAAATATTCAATAAAGTTACAACATTAATCAGTGAAAAAGTACATATTTTGCCAAGCAATAATACATAATATTACACACACACACACGCACGCACGCACGCACGCACGCACGCACGCACGCACGCACGCACGCACACACACACACACACACACACACACACAGCAAAATATGTACTTTCCCAGTGATTATATATTAATGTTTTAAATTGAATTGATTATTCATTCATCATTCAACTCGTTTGTGATATAAACCATGACTGTGAGATCAAATCTAATCATGACATGGTGTAAGATTATGGTAATACTGCTCAACCCTGAGTGACACCACATTTAAGACAAGAAAAATCCATCACTGACAGCAACAACATCTACATTCACACCTGCAATTAAATAATGAAGGTGAAAGCAGTGGAATATATTAACCACACAGCCATCTCTGTCAGCTTCACTACAGATCCAGTGAAATGCCAGGGAAAGAGCGTGCAAGCAGGACATGGAAATGTGTGTGTTGGCTGCGCTGAGATCTCCACGCGGCTCTGCATTAGTCATTTGGCTCCCGCCGGCTCGTGTCACCTCAGCGAGGAAGCGTGTCAGATTCTGCCAGTCTGAACAGCGGGAGAGTCAAGACCCCAAATGCCCAGAAAGTGACAAGTTACACTTCTGTTAGACGTTTCTCTTCTGTTTGCATGCACGAAGAAATCAATTCAAAAAAGTTGTATTTCTGTATTTCAGAGGCGATGGTAAAAAGTGTTTCACTTGGAAAAAACAGGAGCGTCTGTGATTTTGTTTATTCACTGCGATACAGCTCATGTTAAAGCTGGCATTAAATGAAGATCTATTTTGGTAAATGCATGTCATAGATCGTTTTGTGAAAGACTCGTCTGTGCATGCTGCTCTTTTTGACCTCGTAATGTTTACTCAGAATAACAACAGCAGATCTTCTGGTGAAAAGACAGACATCTCTCTGGCCATGTTTACCAGACTTCTCCAATCATGTGGTCTTTTTTGAGCACACTTTAAAATGAATCAACAACAAATGGACTGAACCGAGTCCCGAACCTACGCTTTTCTGATTTTTACAATAATAAAATACAAGCATTCAACACAATAATGCCTAAAACAACTTCCATTTCATCGCAACGTATCAAAAGAGTATAATCAAGTATATTTATTGTTTCCATTAAATTTATCCCAGACATTTTTTATATTAAAAATACATATTATTTAATTCTGAAAAAACTGCACAGTATACAAATTTAGCAAAATCGTAAAATAAAAGTAGTTTTTTTCACTTAAATTATTCCAGAAAATTGTGATTTTTAAAAATATATACATAATGTATAACTGTGCAGTATAAAAAATTGCTTTGGAGTGTTTTTTCAAGTTAAAATATTTCATAAATGAGCATATAATAATGCATTGTATAATTCGTTTTTCCATTTCTCCATTTGTGATATTAATAATATACACCAGTCAACATTTGAAGTGGATCAAAACCTTTCATAAAGTTGTCCTAAAACCTAAAAGCAAAATGCATTCTTAGAACAACTTTGATGAACTATTTTGATCCACTTCAAATGTTGACTACTGTATTTTCCCATCAAAAATATTTCATAAATGAACACGCTATAAAGTATAGAGTTGCTCAGATTCTGCAGAAATTCACTTTTGTACTTTTCGTTTGGGTCTGTCCTGGAATTTCTCCTCTGCTTTTCCCGTCAAGACGTTGGATGGAAGCAGATCGTCTCTGCTGCGTCAACAACACAACACCCCTCAAACCCTCAATCTGTCTGACACACCTAGTGAGGGTCACAGAGACGACCTCTCCTTCTCAGGAACCGTCTTGACAGTCATCTGTGCTAAAACGGCCTTGACGGATGTGTACAGTAGACACCGGTCTTTCTTGTCGAGATGACGTGGGCCGTTTACATGCTGACAGATTTAACAGAGAGTCAGAGAGCGACTACACGAGATCAAACAAATCCCCAACAGAATATCTCCAACCGTCTTTCACATTCCTAATAAATCAAGCGTCGGCTCTTGATTTATTAGGCAAAAAGTCACCTCTAGGTGTAGGTCAGGCAATTGAGCGCGTGTTTGGCTTGGCTGCTTCGACGACTCGACGTGTTTTAAAAGGAATTTCACATTCGCCGAGCCCTTCCAATGCAGCAATTAAGACATCGTGAAGAATCTCCCGCCTGTACATCGAAGGAGTAACGTATGGAAGAGTGACGAGACGGCAGCACGAGTCTCTTTATCCGACCACACCACAGAAAGTGACAAATTGGCCTAGTTTTGTATTTAATTAATCACAGCGGCCTGACAGCTACCTGAGCTGTGCTGCATCATTAGCGCCGCAACCAGTGTGTTTGGGGAGAAGACGATTGCGTTCATTAACTCGACCGGTTCAGCAGATCAGAATAAACACTCCAATATGACATCTTAAGAGTGTTTTGCATTCAAGAAGACCAAGTGAAAGATCGAAACTGGAATATGCTAATTATGAAAGTCAAGGTAACGGGGGCTTTTCCTCTTACAGTGCTTTCTGGAAAATGACTGGTAAATTCCTGTTTACAGATCATGTGCAAACAGACTTTTATGGTTTACGGGGACTTTCCAGAGGCGTAATGGTTTTTATACTGTACAAGCTGTATGTGCATTGCCCTACACCTACCACTACACCTAAACTTAGCCCTCACAGGAGACGTGATTTTACTTTCCCTCAAAAAAACTCACTCTGTATGATTTATAAGCGTTTTAAATTATGGGGACACTGAAAATGTCCTCATAAATCACCTTCTCCTTGTAATACCTATGTCATACCCATGTCATTATACAAATTTGTGTCCTCATAAACCACATAAACATGCACACACACACACACACACAGCAAAATATGTACTTTCCCAGCGATTATATATTAATGTTTTAAATGTATTTGATTATTCATTCATCATTCAACTCGTTTGTGATATAAACCATGACTGTGAGATAAAATCTAATCATGACATGGTGTAAGATTATGGTAATACTGCTCAACCCTGAGTGACACCACATTTAAGACAAGCAAAATCCATCACTGACAGCAACAACATCTACATTCACACCTGCAATTAAATAATGAAGGTGAAAGCAGTGGAATATATTAACCACACAGCCATCTCTGTCAGCTTCACTACAGATCACGTGAAATGCCAGGGAAAGAGCGTGCAAGCAGGAAATGGAAATGTGTGTGTTGGCTGCGCTGAGATCTCCACGCGGCTCTGCATTAGTCACTTGGCTCCCGCCGGCTCGTGTCACCTCAGCGAGGAAGCGTGTCAGATTCTGCCAGTCTGAACAGCGGGAGAGTCAAGACCCCAAATGCCCAGAAAGTGACAAGTTACACTTCTGTTAGACGTTTCTCTTCTGTTTGCATGCACGAAGAAATCAATTCAAAAAAGTTGTATTTCTGTATTTCAGAGGCGATGGTAAAAAGTGTTTCACTTGGAAAAAACAGGAGCGTCTGTGATTTTGTTTATTCACTGCGATACAGCTCATGTTAAAGCGGGCATTAAATGAAAATCTATTTTGGTAAATGCATGTCATAGATCGTTTTGTGAAAGACTCGTCTGTGCATGCTGCTCTTTTTGACCTCGTAATGTTTACTCAGAATAACAACAGCAGATCTTCTGGTGAAAAGACAGACATCTCTCTGGCCATGTTTACCAGACTTCTCCAATCATGTGGTCTTTTTTGAGCACACTTTAAAAACCAATCAACAACAAATGGACTGAACCGAGTCCCGAACCTACGCTTTTCTGATTTTTACAATAATAAAATACAAGCATACAACACAATACTGCCTAAAACAACTTTCATTTCATCGCAACGTATCAAAAGAGTATAATCAAGTATATTTATTGTTTCCATTAAATTGATCCCAGACATTTTTAATATTAAAAATATATATTTAATACTGAAAAAACGGTACAGTATACAAATTTAGCAAAATCGTAAAATAAAGTAGTTTTTTTCACTTAAATTATTCCAGAAAATTGTGATTCTTCAAAATATATACATACTGTATAACTGTGCAGTATAAAAAATAGCTTTGGAGTGTTTTTTCAAGCTAAAAATATTTAATAAATGAGCATATAATAATGCATTGTATAATTAGTTTTTCCATTTCTCCATTTGTGATATTAATAATATACACCAGTCAACATTTGAAGTGGATCAAAACCTTTCATAAAGTTGTCCTAAAACCTAAAAGCAAAATGTATTCTTAGAACAACTTTGATGAACTATTTTGATCCACTTCAAATGTTGACTACTGTATTTTCCCATCAAAAATATTTCATAAATGAACACGCTATAAAGTATAGAGTTGCTCAGATTCTGCAGAAATTCACTTTTGTACGTTTCGTTTGGGTCTGTCCTGGAATTTCTCCTCTGCTTTTCCCGTCAAGACGTTGGATGGAAGCAGATCGTCTCTGCTGCGTCAACAACACAACACCCCTCAAACCCTCGATCTGTCTGACACACCTAGTGAGGGTCACAGAGACGACCTCTCCTTCTCAGGAACCGTCTTGACAGTCATCTGTGCTAAAACGGCCTTGACGGATGTGTACAGTAGACACCGGTCTTTCTTCGTCGAGATGACGTGGGCCGTTTGCATGCTGACAGATTTAACAGAGAGTCAGAGAGCGACTACACGAGATCAAACAAATCCCCAACAGAATATCTCCAACCGTCTTTCACATTCCTAATAAATCAAGCGTCGGCTCTTGATTTATTAGGCAAAAAGTCACCTCTAGGTGTAGGTCAGGCAATTGAGCGCGTGTTTGGCTTGGCTGCTTCGACGACTCGACGTGTTTTAAAAGGAATTTCACATTCGCCGAGCCCTTCCAATGCAGCAATTAAGACATCGTGAAGAATCTCCCGCCTGTACATCGAAGGAGTAACGTATGGAAGAGTGACGAGACGGCAGCACGAGTCTCTTTATCCGACCACACCACAGAAAGTGACAAATTGGCCTAGTTTTGTATTTAATTAATCACAGCGGCCTGACAGCTACCTGAGCTGTGCTGCATCATTAGCGCCGCAACCAGTGTGTTTGGGGAGAAGACGATTGCGTTCATTAACTCGACCGGTTCAGCAGATCAGAATAAACACACTCCAATATGACATCTTAAGAGTGTTTTGCATTCAAGAAGACCAAGTGAAAGAGCGAAACTGGAATATGCTAATTATGAAAGTCAAGGTAACGGGGGCTTTTACTCTTACAGTGCTTTCTGGAAAATGACTGGTAAATTCCTGTTTACAGATCATGTGCAAACAGACTTTTTGAGAAGTACCAGAAATAATTGGTGTGTTCCACTGAATAATTTATTCTGAGTAAACATGAGCTAGATGGACATCTTTGACAGATATCGTTTGCTTTTTCTGCATCTCGCTCATGAGTGTCGCACTTTTATAATGCGTCTGAAGAACGTTCTTCTATTAATCAGCGCTGCTATTGGATATTATTTTGTGACGTCTCTTTAAAAGCATAAGCGTGTTCTGTGTTTTATTTAAGAATCAGTGATTTTTACTGTTTTTTATTAATTATTATAATTCATTATTTTTCTATTGTTTTATTTGAAAATTGTATTTGAAATTTTATAGTTTTTGTGTTTTTAAATATTTCTATATAGTTTTT
The DNA here is from genome assembly GCA_027422435.1 of Schizopygopsis pylzovi. NCBI lineage: Eukaryota > Metazoa > Chordata > Actinopteri > Cypriniformes > Cyprinidae > Schizopygopsis > Schizopygopsis pylzovi. Next base: position 32,671,090 of record CM049830.1, read on the forward strand.
TGGTACGATTTATTTCTATTTTAAATGTTTTTTTTTCAGTTTATTTCAAGCAAAAACTAAATTATGTTTTTTTTAGTTCACATTAACTACAATAACCCTGATCCCTCAGAAGAAGGAAAACTGTAGACTAATTGGACAGATCATCCAGGAAGATGAATAAAACGGTAAAACTTGGAAAGCCGTTGGTTGTGTGAACAGCAGATATGATGGATTTACAGCAGTTTTACTGTAATTTAACAAATGTATTGCATGAAAGCAGCTAATGATTACATGTTTGAATTGATCAAATAACACAGTCCAAAGTGTCACGATCATTATGCGATACATACTGCAAAGCGTTTATGTACACCAATCACACAAGCTGGCCCATCATTTTTAGCCAATCAGAAACAACTTTCCGTGTTGGGGGCGTCAATTAAAAGGTGAAAGGCTAATATTGATCAGAGTACGTTTTAATTATAAATGTATGTTTTTAAACACACAAATGTGCAACAAAACTACTTTTCCCATATTCTCTGTGGCAGCAAAAAAATGATATGCTAAATAAAGCATCAATTACTCAGCTAATGTTCTCGTCTATGCTTTGAAATACCAAGAAGACTGAAATCACTTAAATTAACAGCATGTCGCAATTACAAATTCCAAACAATTTCTACGCTATACGCCAAAATTTGCATCAAAAATGTGAATATAAATCAGTTTTTCCTCTATAAACATGTTTTAAATCATCAACTGGTCCAGCTGTGCTACAAGTCTTGCTATCAAAGCATTTAAATCTTTAGTCTCAAACTAAATAACATCATTGTGATGTCTATAGAACCTCACAATCAATTAATCTTATCTTATAAAGGTGATCAAATTCTTAAAATGCCAAATATCCATGCACGAATGTAAAAACTTTATATATTGCACAATTGTATCCTGACCTATGCTATTTTTGTTCTTATACTTGCTATCCAGCACAAAACGAATGTGCAGGTTTAGCTCCAATTAGACCTTCTTCTCTTCATGTTTCTGGCCAGAGATCACAGACATTCAGAGAGGCTTTTTCCACTTGATGCTCTTTCGGTTTCACCCGTCTGTTGCAAATCTGGCAGCGGAGGTCCAATCAAAACAATGAGACATGTCAGTGGACAAGAATAACAATGAAACGTGTCAGAGCTGATTAATAAAAGTACCGTCAGCACGGCGCTTCTCAACACCTACTTAAGGACGGCCGTAATTCACGTCCTATCAAAGGGAATGTGACTTCTTAAGAACATCATTGAGATTCTGTCGCCGGTGGATGGTGGGACGCTGAGTGACGGTTTGAGGGACTGAAGGACAGCTGGACAGGCTCCAACACACCACAGCAGCGCAGGATGATTGACATCTCGTTTTTATTGGCGGCATCCCATGAAAAGGCAGGTTCAGGGTTCATCCCCGCCCACCTGGACAGGCGTACTCAGAGAGGCGTCATGAAGCATGTAGATAAAGAGACGCTGAATCCATCATCTGAGATCCAGAAGATAAATCAGACCAGACTGACGTGTTAAATAAGTCATGATTTAGATGCTATGCATGTCATAGTTCACCCAAAAATTTGAATTCGCTGTCATCGTTAATTCACTCTCATATCATTCCAAATTTATATGACTTTCTTCCATCATACACAAAAGTAGACCTTTTACATATGATTTTAAATATCAGATTTGAAATAAATGTGATCATTATTAACTATCAGCCAAAAGTCTGGAATCTTTAAAGTCTATTTCATGTTTTTTTTTTTTTAAGTATTTTGCTCACCAAGGCTGCATTTGTTTGATTAAATATATAGCAAAACAGTTAAATATGTTTACTGTTTAAAATAACAGTTTTCGATATTAATGTGTTTTAAAATGTAATTTATTCTTGTGATCAAACCTGCATTTTCAGCATCATTATTCCAGTCTTCAGTATCACACAATCCTTCAGAAATGTTCTAATATGCTGATAACTGGCACTGTATATGAATATGAATACATATTTTTAATTATAAAAAAATGTAAAATCAAAATGATATTATTTTCCATGCATGAACAAGAACTGGATCTTTAAAGTGTCCATCCACTTGATTGTCTCTATGACTCTCTCTTCTCTCCACCTGTAGCTGGTGTGTGGTGAGCGCATACACTTGATTGTCTCTATGACTCTCTCTCCTCTCCACCTGTAGCTGGTGTGTGGTGAGCGCATACACTTGATTGTCTCTATGACTCTCTCTCCTCTCCACCTGTAGCTGGTGTGTGGTGAGAGCATACACTTGATTGTCTCTATGACTCTCTCTCCTTTCCACCTGTTGCTGGTGTGTGGTGAGAGCATACACTTGATTGGCTCTATGACTCTCTCTCTCTCCACCTGTAGCTGGTGTGTGGTGAGCGCATACACTTGATTGTCTCTCTCTCTCTCTCCTCTCCACCTGTAGCTGGTCTGTGGTGAGCGCATACACTTGATTGGTTCTATGACTCTCTCTCTTCTCCACCTGTAGCTGGTGTGTGGTGAGAGCATACACTTGATTGTCTCTATGACTCTCTCTCCTCTCCACCTGTAGCTGGTGTGTGGTGAGCGCATACACTTGATTGTCTCTATGACTCTCTCTCCTCTCCACCTGTAGCTGGTGTGTGGTGAGCACATACACTTGATTGTCTCTCTCTCTCTCTCCTCTCCACCTGTAGCTGGTGTGTGGTGAGAGCATACACTTGATTGTCTCTATGACTCTCTCTCCTCTCCGCCTGTAGCTGGTGTGTGGTGAGCGCATACACTTGATTGTCTCTATGACTCTCTCTCCTCTCCGCCTGTAGCTGGTGTGTGGTGAGCGCATACACTTGATTGTCTCTATGACTCTCTCTCCTCTCCACCTGTAGCTGGTGTGTGGTGAGCGCATACACTTGATTGGTCTCTATGACTCTCTCTCCTCTCCACCTGTAGCTGGTGTGTGGTGAGAGCATACACTTGATTGCTCTATGACTCTCTCTCCTCTCCACCTGTAGCTGGTGTGTGGTGAGGCATACACTTGATTGTCTCTATGACTCTCTCTCCTCTCCACCTGTAGCTGGTGTGTGGTGAGCGCATACACTTGATTGGCTCTATGACTCTCTCTCCTCTCCACCTGTAGCTGGTGTGTGGTGAGAGCATACACTTGATTGGCTCTATGACTCTCTCTCCTCTCCACCTGTAGCTGGTGTGTGGTGAGAGCATACACTTGATTGGCTCTATGACTCTCTCTCCTCTCCACCTGTAGCTGGTGTGTGGTGAGAGCACTGAGCGCTGTTGTCCATGGACGGGGGGGCTTGGTGTCGATCAAAGGTTAACATCAATCATTAACTAGTGTTGGTGAAACAAAAATCCACAAAAAGTTTAATGTTAAAAGACTCAACCATAAGCATGGAAAAATACATTCCATTAAATCATTCAAGCCAAATTTTCAAAAAATTATCCAGTCAAACAGAAAGATTATTCATTATTGCTCTGAAATACTACATGTGTTCGACGTGAAAGAAATTTCAAGCAAAATTTAATTAAAAGTTAATGCCAGGACACTGAATTAGGGTGCATAATTATCGTATTATCTATATTTCCAAAAGTTGAAAGTTCAAAAGTGATTATAAGCCAAAAGGAACAAAAGGACTCTGAACGGAAAGAGTTTATCCTGGATCATTAATGCGGCAGGCTAGAACAGATTGTTACTGGTAAACATTACAGCGATCGTAGAGGTTATTAAGGGGACGAATGGTGTGAACATAAAGTACCCAACTTTGAAGTGGTTTACTGTTTTACACTTCGTACTTTGAGTTTTGACATTGCAGCGCTTGTCACACCCTGTAGAACCAAGCCACGTTCAAAAGGCTTTTCAATTGCAACCCATTATTTATGGTTTTGTAAATTCATGACAGGTATTTGCAAAAGAACAATTTAATTTTACAGGAAATGGTAATAATTTTAGAAATTGTGGTAGGCCATGCATTGGCATTTATACTGTGGTTGCTATGTTTTTCATAAATGACTATTAAAAACCATTATAATTACAGTATTAGTGCAAGGGGTTTTATGTTTATCTTTTAAATAGCTCATGACCAATGTTAATAAAAAAAAAATTGGTAATACTTTAAATAACTATTTGCTCAGAGACATAAAGATGTTGATTTTGTAATAACAAAATTAATTGATCCAACCAATAGTCAAAGTTTTTCTAAGAGAAAAAAAGAATTTTACATTAATTTATAGCAACCCAAACGTTTTTATTTGAAACATTCACCATTGAAATCAAACGAGTTGTTTTTTTCATTTAGATCATTATTGTGTTAAGGAAAATTAATGGTCTGGTTTCTACTACTTTCACTTGAGCACAAATCTGGCTTTAAACATGAAAGAAATAAAGATTTGACATTTATCGTGATAATTATCGATATCGATTGATATGAAAATAATTATCGTGATAATTATTTGGGCCATATCGCCCAGCCCTACCTTGAATAGATTATATAGTCATAGAGATTCATTTTAATGAGATTGTATGGTTATTATGAACATGCATTGTACTTGGATGAAAAAAAGCTAATTGCACAAAGCACAACCTTTTTGTGAAGAAAAAAAGTAAAAAAAAAATTGGAACGACTTGGTTTGGCCTGCATTCATAACTGTGTGATCATCCCACAACATCTGTAGTGATTGAGACATGTATATACACCACATTTATACAATCACAATGGGAGTTTTGTAGGGAAAAAGCAAAAGAGCATTGTGCACAGCCTGTTCACAGATCGTCTCATGCCTACTGTGTGCAAAAATAGACATTTCTCATTATGACAAAGCTCCAGTCTCATTGGTTGGCTTTGGCTAATTGCCATGAACCAAGGTGCACAGCTTTATACCAACCAGCAAACAAGTTCATGTTTACAAGTTCACAAACTGCTACAATGAGGGCTTATGAGGAAAAAATTGTTGCCAGGCCAATGCATTGCAAGCATCCTCTCTCACTGTGCATGCCTAATGTGCGTTTTTGCATTTTACTGCGGCAGTAACAAACCTCAAAAGAGGCAATAAACTGCAAAGAGGCTATTGACAATTGGCATAAAGTCTAGGCTAAACAAGACATTCAGTCCACAAGTGTTGAAATTGCTGACAAAAAAATTGAATTAATGGAGGCCTTTAAAATGCTCTACCTTTGACTCTGAGAAGACATAAAAAAGATGGCGTGGGAAAATGGCTCCAAATAAGCAGCATTAAAATAGATGCGAGCGCACAAATAGCTGCACCACAGCTTGTGCTGACAGACCTGAAAATGAAAAAGAATGTTACCATGTAAAATTTCCTACACGCTGTTAATATTTTATGAGCGCTCGTTTTGACACCAGGCTGTATATTCCTAATCTGTGTTGCTGGCTGGCAACACAAATGGGTTGTGAATAAAAAGAAGAGAGGGGAAAACGAGGTGAGGTGGGTTTGGAGCAGAGGAGAGATGGGTAACGAGAGGAAAGGAGATAAGAGGTGACTGAGAGTGGCAGAAAATGGACTGCACAGGCTCGACGGGGGAGATTTCGTAGTCGGTGTGCTACACAAAACATCTGAAATGGCCCATTTAACTGCTCCGTATTGCGTCGCTCTCGACAGCTTCATTTTCATACTCCGTGATGGTGGAAGATGGATGGAGAGCATGAGATGAGCGTTTTATCAAGGTTGCGTTAACCTCCAGCCTTTATCTTGCAGGAGATGAAGTTGGAGGTGATCTACACCACAAGAAGTAAACCGGAGAAAACCCATCAGCGGTCTGATGAATTCAGTCAGAGCATGAGCAGATAATGACAATGCTGACTGGCTTTCTCATTAAGAGCACTGTATGGTACTCCTACGAATGCAGCTGCTCTGCTGAGAATCCTGTAGATGAGCAACAGCATGTGTTGTAGGTCACTGCAACTTTCATTTCTAGAGTTGGTTTGATTGTTTCCGTCTCAGACAGCAGATCCTGTATATTGACCACCAAACTCAATTAAAATTCAAAACCAAATTCAACTAAATTTATCAAAAATGGAAATGAACCCATATGTGTTACACGTCATCAATGGCATCTCACCGCTGCAAGTTAGTCTGGATTGCTTTCGCACCAACTGTGAATCAAACTATAATTCTGGGGTGTATCTGTAAAGTCCTCATATGATTAGATCCTAAATTCCATTACATCAAAAGAAATTGAATTTATAAATGCAGAAATTGACATGAAAATATGCCAACTGAAGAGCATACGTACAAACTTTTTGTGCTCCTATACCAGTAAAACAATAATATATATATATATAATTTTTGAAAAAATATACATAAATAAGCAATCACAACATGCATTTATATTATTTTATAATAATTTATTATATCATTTATTAAATCAGAGTGTTTTGTGAATTAACCTTAATTAATTAACTGAATTAATGATTTTCTGAAAAGAAACCATGAATTAACTATTAATATGAACTGTGATTTATGAAGATGGATGCATTTAGGAATATTTATGTGCTTAATAGGGATATTATTATTAATAAAAAAATAAATAAAAAAAATGTTACTTGAAACAAAATACATGTTGACTGAAATAAAAGACAAATATATGTATTTAACTATAAAAAATACAACATTTTATAATTATAAAATATATACATATACATTTTTCAGCCAGTTGCCAAGGCAGCATTTCTAATTTACATTTAGTTTAACTTGAAGTAATAAAATAAAGCTAAATTAACATTTATAAAACTATACATAGAAATAAAAAACAAATAAAAATTACAAAATAATTAATAAAACTTTGACTAAAATGAAAGTGAAAACTAAATATAAAAATATCATTCATCAAATCTAATTCAAAATATTAAATTAAAACTACAATAGTATGTCAATGATACTAAAATAACCCTGGTGCATATGGACGTTTTATGAAGCATTCATAGGAATAATTTGGAAAACTGACGTATGTTTACATTTAGGATCATTCTAGAAATAACACCATAAGGGTCTATAAGATGCGGTTCACTGATGCACATTCAGAAAAACATTCACACCGACTAATCGAACTGAAGTCAAAAACAGACTCTAGTGTGAATGCCCTTCAGAGTGGGAACTTCTAAACGTTTGTCTGGCTTGAATTTACATTAGGCGAGTGAAATCAGTCATAAAGCAGGATTGTGTTTGAGCTGAATTTGGCGTGTTGGCTGCGGGAAATGAAGCATGACGGAGCAGAGAAGAGCAGCGTGTCTGCTAGCGCTCATCTCATGACTCACGACTGGGTTCTGGGCCACCAGTCAGAAAATGCCAAAGAAAGAAAGAAGGAGAAAATACTCGGCACACAACAACTAAACCGACTCTTAAAAGAAAACTCTAGCACATCCTGTACCCTAAAAAGCATTTCGAAAGAGCTTTTAGAAGGGAAAAAGACACATCGTACAACTGCTGACCAAGCGCTGTAGTTTCATGAGACACATGTCCTTAGCTGACCACTCGAATGACAAGCACCTGTTTCATCTTCCACATCCCTGACAGCACACAGCATGGTGAGCACAAGTGCTGATCTAGCTAGAAAAAGATGACGCCTTCTTCCAGAAACCACTTGGATTTAACGGAGCATAACTCTAAAGCACTTTACAGCAGAAGTGGAAGAAAACAGCTCATCGTGAGTGTCGAGTTCTGCTGGAAACGCTGCAGACGGTTCTTGCGTGTGCAGGAGGAACTTCAGTCTTCCGGAGCCCGCGATGGCTCTTGCGTCTGTGCTGGGAAAGCGGCCAAAACCACCGCTCTCTGCTTCTCCCAAACATTTGTTTCCTTTCAGGGGGCTCCACATGCTTCCTTAAAAAAACATGTCCGTGCCACGAGCTCTGTGTCGAGGGGACTATTTTAAGATGCTGAAAGAGACACATGAGAGTAACGTGCTAATTGGTGCAAGTGTCCATAGATGTGCAAGCCATCAAAAAAGAACAAGTATTACTCCATAATATCACATTTCACTGTCTAAAAATCTAAAAAAAAATATGACATTTACATAAACGAGGCAATTATTGATGGTTTTTATGAGACGTGTCTACGGGAATGACAGAGAACTGTAGAAAGCGGTATTTTAAAGACACATTTTTTGCTGGGCACAATGAAAAGACTGGCAGACATAACGACACAATTACTGCCATATATTAGCATGTCTAATTATGAGCGATTTGCATAGCCAGGCTATTCATACAGGAGGAGAGAGAGCGAGATGTGGCGTTTCTCCAGTCTCTGAGGGGAAGCACACAGGAACAATCATTTCTGTATTGATTTATAACATCACCACTGAATCATACACATGCGTTCAACCTGGCAACAAAATATGAGTCATGATGGTTTGCTAGACTTCCAACAAACCAAGGAGTCAATACGTGAGGTCAAACACATTATATACACACTACTTTTCAAAAGTTTGGGGTCGGTAAGATTTTGCACTGTTTTTAAAAGAACCCAGGCTGCATTTATTTAATCAGAAATACAGTAAATACATTTAATATATAAGTATAACAATTTATCTGAAATATATATACATGCATGTATGTGTATTTATTCATTACTATACACATAATAAATATACACAGTACACACACATATATTATGTAAACAAAAACCTTTATTTTGAATGCGATTAATCGCGATTAATCGTTTGACTATCATGGTTTTCTCAAAAATAGTTTCCAGCATTGTTATTGATAATAATCAGAAATATTTCTTGAGTAGCTAATGAGCATATTATAATGATTTCTGAAGATCATGTGACGCTGAAGACTGGAGTATTGATGCTGAAAATACAGCTTTAATCACAGAAATACATTTCATTTGAACATATATTCACATTTTAAAATGTAAAAATATTTCAGAAATGTACTGTATTTTTTGATCAAATAAATGCAACCTTAGTTAATCAGAAGCATATAAAAACATAAATCTATCATGTCTCTGATGCGACGTGCTGGAGAGCGGTGCAGATGATGTATGAACACGTGGCGGGGGGGGGTTCGGATCCCTGCATCCTGAGAGCCCAGGGCAAAAGTGGGATAAATGCTGATTAGTGTTGATTTTGTCCAAGGAACACCCGGCAACTGACAGTGGGACTAAACTGCAGCGAAAGGCATCCATTAATCTTGCTCTAGTTTAAGCAGTGTATATTAATTTGTGTCATTTCCAGTACGTGGAGAGAGTCCTGTAGTCTCTGTGAGCCGGTGACGGCGAGGAAACCAGATCCCAACCGCGCATTAAAGACAGACGACTCCTCCGGGGTTGGTATGGCAACGGCGCTCACGAGAAGCACTTCACGTTCACTTTAATGCGCATTAGAACATTTTCAGATTTGATTACAGTCGTAACATATCAAGAAAGCTGGCAGTAACGAGGGCCGAGCGTGTCTCCACCTACTAGCGTTACGACGAGCAAACGGCCAGATAGCATCGCCACAGCATCTCTGCCTAATGCACTGAGCGCCATATTCATATCTGTGTGAGCACACGATACAATCTATTGACAAAAGAACTGATTCGGAGGCAGTTTAGGAGGTTTTATTACCCTGGTGAATCTGCCATCTTATAACGGCTGTGTCTCTGTAAGGCACAGAATCACTAGGGCTGGACAATATATCAGATATTAGGAATATTTTTAAGTTAACTGCTGATCAATCATATTGACGGTAACAGAATATGAATATGCTTTTAGAGGGTCTTTAAGATTAGTTTCAAATAAAATTAAAAAGTGTATTCTGCTCACCAAGGCTGCATTTATTTGATCAAAAATACAATAAAAATGTCAAATATTATTACATTTTTTATTTTTCAGGATTCTTTGATGAATAGAAAGTTCAACATATCTGCGTTTATTTGAAATTGAAATCTTTTGTATACATTTAACATCTTCTTACTGTCTTCTTTTATAAATCAACTTTATTTAAATTCAAACATTTGAAATTTACTGATCAGTTCTTTATTATTTAATAAACATTTAATATGTTCTTTTTAAAAAAAGTAGGATTTTTAAAATGTTATTTAGGTAATGAATATGAAATAGAAATGAATTGAATGATTTCGGTTTCCTTTACAGTTCTTCAAACAATGCTTTCAGCTCTTTTAAAGATGCAGAGATGAATAGAACCAAATGAAAATAATTTAGTCTAGTATTTCTACTCAAAAATACTCAACTTCCAATTACACAAACACTTGCAAGACAATTTTTAACTTATCACGCATTTATTTCCTAAAGACACCATCATTAGACAAATTTTGCAACGTATACCTATGATAATGTTAAAAGATGTTTTAATAGTGTCTCATTTTTAACGTCAGTATGAAACAGCATCAGAGATGGTAAATCGGATTCATTTCCTTGAATCAGTTCCATGCAAATAAATCAATACAAATCAAGGTATAATTTCTCTAATGCCTGTACAGACAGATGTACAAACACTCCAACGTCATCTTCCACAAGCAGCTCAATCAACGGCACCCCAAACTCGCCGTCGTGCTTAATTACCAAATAGCATCACAGTTAAATTCCAGCTATTAAGCTTCTTAATATGATTAACACATCTCAATTAGGCCACTGACAATTTGCATAATTCATAAGGTAATGTGATTGTGCTCCAGTGTATGCTCAGATAAAACGATGACAGATCTCTCCGTAACTGCTGTAGCGTGCTCTCCTAATCTCATTTCTGTAAAAGCCTGCCGGAGCCGCTCCAGAAAACGCCACGCGGCCGTGCGCTGCCAGTCAGCACGTGTGTGCGCGCGCGCCTCTATTATGTGCTGGATTAGGCTTTAGTGTTTCCGCTTGAAGGATGATGAGCCGGTCCAACAGATGTGATTCTCATATCCTCCGCGGAGATGCTGCATCAGCATGTTTAAAAACACACACAGAGAATGAAAGACAAAGCAGCATGTATTAGCACTGAGACCAGACCGGCCGTGTGTCAGAGACGGGCCTGCATGCGCGGAGAGCATCGACAGCACTCAAAACAAATGATTTCAGGAGAATATGAACTGCTTTGTTTGTTTGAACGCTACACACGTGTGTGTTATTCAACAGGAGTGAATGAGGCCTACGGGTCAGATCTGGAAACGCAAGGCTAAATGCCAATAATAAATGACATCTTAACATTGTGCATGCCAAATAAACTTCTAATAGAAAGCAGAAAACAAATGCATATCTTTTCTTGTTGATTTCAAAACCTGAGCATGCAGAAACTTAAAAAGTTAAATCCAACTTTTTATCTTGGTCTTTTTTCTTCACAAATCTTACAATTCAGAGTTTATACCTCGTAATTCTGAGATTAATATTCTGAATTAGGAGATATAAACTTGTAAATGCGAGGGAAAATGTAAGAATTGTGATATAAAAAACTTCAATTGCATTATTTTTTTATTTGGTGGCAGAAAAAAAACAAACTAGAAACAAAGTCAAAATTCCAAGGTATAAACTCACAATTGTAAGAAAAAGATAGAATTGTGTGATAAAATTTACCTTTAGTATTTTTTATTTTATGGAAGAAACAAAATAAAAAAATCAGAACTGGAAAAAAAGTGTTAAATACAAAGCTGCAATTACCTTTTTATTTATTTTTTATTTGGTGGCGTAAATGGGCTTCCACAGTATACTGTGTAGTGTGTGTGTATATATATATATATAGTAAGTGAAAAAGCGGCTATTAATTCATTAAGAACATTTTAAAGCAGTAGTGATGATCTGCATTCTTCTCACTCAAACTAAATGATGTTACATGTGATGTCTAGTCATCATCTTGGAAATAAAACAGGACTATTTAGCTTTTTCTCATATGTTAGAATCATGAATGATGAAATATTAAAAGGAATTTGAAAAAAGCATAGCATTTTTTAATGCAGTGTTGCACGTTGCAATTTGGCGACTGTAGCTGTTCAATACAAACAGAACATGTTCATACTGTGTAATAATGTAGTATGCTTTACTGAATATAGCCTATTTGCATATTTCAAGATACTTGAAAACAATTCTATTTATGAAGCAGCTTAATACACCGAATTCCACCAAAATGGGGTGTTTTTAATATCACCGTAACAGACGCCCTCTTGAATCCCTTTTGTGACATCAAGCATGTCATTGTTAACACCACACACTCTTAAATCGTCTGTCTGCTGGTTTGAGACCGAGCTGCCGTAGATGATTTATCCCGTCTGTAATGAGCTATAGAAGTGTATACTGTGTGCACTGGTGTGTTCAGCCTAAGAAGCCGTAAGGAGTCGAGCTTCCCACAGGAGCCGCTCGCAGTAATCATATCTCTGGCTCGTTTCAACGCTGTCAAATATTCCCGCCCTGCCCTCTGCTCACCTCATTCTCACCCATCAAAAAATAACATTACATCACCCGAACCCCCAGGCGCTAAACCATACACCGGTTAAACACATGCCACAAGAAAACTAGCCTTTTGTTGAAGTTTGCACAGAGAGAAAACACTGCAAGTCAAGATTTGTGAGGTTTGACAGACGTTTAGAAGATTGAGATTTATAATCATCATCATGGTTGCAATAATAAAAAACATCACACAGTGTTAAAACCAATAACTAAATGAGCTCTTCATTTTTATAGTTCAGTGTTTACAAACTAAACTATTTTCTACAGTCAATGTGAAAAGCATTGCACTCATAAAAACAAAGCTGAAAAATGTGTTTGCAAAGAAAAATCCATTCAGAATGGAATAAACAACAACAACAAACAAGCCACCGAGCGCATAAACAGCTTCCATTAAGGCTTCATTTGGAGCTTTCTGAAGTTAACGACTATTTGAATACGCCGTAAAATCTCTGACAGGCGCTCAAACCCTCGTACTCCTCAACGGCAGAGCGACGCTACTGTGTCTTTGTCAACGCTGGAGGTTCAAGGTGGTGTCACAGAACAAACTCTGACACTCAGCAATTAGATGCCTTGACATCGTTCTGAAGTTCCAAGAGATCCAAGAATTACGCTTCCAGAGAGACGAGTCTCCATGTGTCAGAAACACTGAGACGAAACCAAAGTGGGGGGAAAAGAGAGACGTATTTGCACGGCTCCTTTCAAGTGCTGGCTGGGTTATTTCGCCGTGAAGAATAATGAAACGAGAGTTTGCGTGGTAGAGCCAGCTGATCTGGCTGGAATTGTTTGAGAGTGTATTTTTGGAAAGCCATTTGGTGCTAGATCCTTTCCAACACGATTCTGTGCTGCACGCTTCAAAGATCACAGAGGCTCAGACAAGACACTGCCATTGTTTCATGAGCGTGTAAACAAGTGCATTGCTCTATTTCTGTTCAGAACATGGTTTGAAACGCATCACTAATCACTAATGCATTTTTAAAAGTGCATCTAAAAAACTAAATGCTAAAAATGCAACTACAGACATTAGATCTGTACACAAAAAGGATAAAATGGCACAACTGTATTTTTGTACTCTTTTGCTGTTTGATGGAATAAAACATAGCTTTAACAATGGCGCAGCTTTAAGACACCATGCATTACAGTGATTTTACCATGGTAGAGTCAACATAATGCACAACCTAACTGCTTTCCTAAAGATTATAAAATACAACAATGTTTAATATTAGTAAATCAATATAAATTAGCATCTGCATTAATATAAAATGTATGGTTTGTGTTAATCATTCAACAGTGATTCTGAACAATGTGTCTGAACTGCGTACAAAGATGACAGTGTGAACATGCACAAAGACTATAAAATCCACCTATAAGCAAACACACACACACACACACACACACACACACACACACACACACACACACAGACACAGACACAGACACAGACACAGACACAGACACAGACACAGACACAAACACACACACACACACACACACACACACACACACAGAGAGAGTCTTCACACAGACACACACACACACACACACACACACACACACACACACACACACACACACACACACACACACACACACACACACACACACACAGAGAGTCTTACACACAGACACATTCACTCAGCACACACAGACACAGACAACACACTATGGACACTGCACACACACACACACACACACACACACACACACACACAGAGAGTCTTCACACAGACACATTCCTCAGACAAGAAAGAAAATATGAGTGGAATGAAAGCGAGCAGAGAAGAGCGCCATGAAAATATGGCGGTGTCTCAGACGTTTGGACTAAAACACAGTGTTCCTTCCTCCTTCTGCACGCAGAAGAACACGCCGGCGGTTTAGATTTCCCTCTGCGTCCACCGCTCCCTTATATCCCAGTAAACACACAGCAGGGTCAAGAGGTCGGGTCGACTGGCATACGGGGAGGAACAGTAAAAACACTAGAGTCACTGACAGCACTGGATGGGGTCTTGAGCTTTAAGACTGTGAAACTATACGAGATACTTTCTACTTTACCAAACCAATCAGATCTTGTGTTGCTTTCAATGTCATATTGTTGCATTAATAGAGTTACAACAAACTTTGGAATTTTAAAATACAAACTAATGGATACGTTTTTTATTGTGTTAAAAACATTACATATTTACACGTTTAAGATTCTAGAGAAACTAAGCATAATCTTTAACTTTTTTCATTTGTTTGATAAAACAAACTATTTATAGATTATAACCACCTAATTCAGCAAATCTCATTTGAATATGCGTTTTAAAATTACACTGTACATTGAAATGAAAATCTAAAGTTTGTTTTTAACAGAAATAGACAAAATGCAAAGATTCATTAGGTGAGTAAATAATGCTTAACTGACATTATCAGCGCCATTTACTATAATTACTATCATAGAATATATATAAATATAATATCATTTTTATAACCAATTCTTACTATGTGTAAGTTGTTGTTTGTTATCATGTGTTTTTGACCGTGTTATTTTTTTAGGATTACTGATAAATACTGCCATTTGATTTATCTATTTTTAATTTTAGATAAATGATATATGAATTTATTATGTCTTTATAGGTATTTTCTTTAGTTTTAGTTTTAATAAATTGGAGTTATTTTAGTAACGTTACTTCAACATACTACATGGAAATGAAATAATATATATATATATTTGGGTGTTTGGCTTAGTGTCATATTAGAATATTTTTTTATACTCATACATTTTGTTGTTTTAATATTTTGAAAAGTTTTAGCTTTATTTTTGTTTTCTTTTAAATGTTTAGTTTTGACATGTTGTTGTATGCATTTGTCATTTTATTTAATTTCTTAATTTTCTTAAATGTATGTATATATAGTATTAATAGAGTTTTAACTTCTAGTTTTAGTTACTTTTTCTTATTTGTAAGTCGCTTTGGATAAAAGCATCTGCTAAACAACTAAAAAGTAAAAAGTAAAAAGAATATATGATAGAATAAAGAGTATGCGATTGCTAAAAAGTTTTAAAAGAAGTAAACTAATATAGAAATGTACACTTTAATTTTACAACGCATTTGCAAACATGCACAAAAAGTACAATTATATTTCCCTACAATTTTAGTAAAAGTTGATCTGTAGGTTCTGTAGATTTAAACTAGCTTTACAGTCCTCCGCTGTGCTAAACATACCCCGATCCAAACATCACTCCTGAGCCCAAGAACCAGCATCTCCACGGATGTCAAACACAATAAACACTTCTCATGAGCTATTTTCATTCCCGCATGATTTCAAAACAAATAAAGTGAACAACCGTACAATTCAGAACGGCTGCGGAGTCGCCTCTCAAAACACTGAAGAACACATACGTTTGAAATCCAACGCAGACGTGTTTGAATCCATCTAGAATTCATAAAAAGAGCTTTCATGAATATGACAAACATCCATGGATGTGTTGAAGGCCGCAGAAGTGGTGCGGAAACTTTCTTGCAAACAAACCCCAATGAACTTAAAACTCACGCCGTGTCATTTCTCTGTCTCTCAGAGCTCACGGCCCTGTTGTAGTTTCACAGGAAAAAGGGCAAAGAGGAGCAGAGCAGTCTGGGATACGTCCACGTCGCTCCGCGCACGAACTCTGCATGAACTCGCAAAAGAAAAACAAACTGAAAAAGAAACGGCGGGGAGTAAAACTCCACGCATAACTGTGTCACTCCCCTCTCGGACGCATAGCAGGCCGCAGAAACCCCCCGCTCTGCTCGCGCCTCCAACTCAATGAAAACATCATCGCCAACCATCACGGCGGCAGAGACAGAGACAGAGTCAACAGAGATGAGAACCACCCACGGCCTCACAGCTGGAACAGAGCAGTCAGAGATAATGATCCTTTATCTAGTCCTTTTTATTTCATGCACTAATGACTGTGAAACACACTGGAACCGTTTCCGCATCACATCTCCGTATCTCACCAGATACTCTCTCGGCTCCAGAGAAAAACACACCAGTGGCTCCGAGCAGCTCTGCTCTCCACACACCAGACACAAACGGCACAATCGACCCTCTTCTGAGTGAGCAATGCCTCACCACATGAAACGAGGTTTCCCTCCAAAACTGCACAAACACAATCTTCATTCGTCGCTTTAGCCAAACGCAACTAAATAAACATTTCAACTTAGTAACTTAGGGCAGTTTGTAATTCAATCCTGCTCTTTCCTAACCAGCTCAAAAAACAGTGCAAGAGTAGTAAAGATGATTTACCAGTCAGAGGTCAAAGAAGCTGAACTTCTCCAGACGTTTCTCTTCATGTCCTCACTACGATCGCCACAAACCCACATTTACCCACTGAAACCATGCTCTAAAACCTCCAATGCACAATGCAGAAAAACTGCACAACACTGTTGAATAGATGTCACAACATGTGCACACCATTAAAAGACAACAATTTGATTTCACAAGCTTTGACCAGACACTGAAAAACAAAAGCACTTGATGTCCAACAAATATTATCTCACGTGTGCTACTCGAACATGGGGTATTTTTTAAAGCGTAGCATGACTTGCCTGTTTTTTCTTTGATTTCACACAGGACGTTGAAGAGCGCTGGCTTCATTCTGTGGCAGTTGAGAGCATGTTTTCTGAAACACAACACAAGGCCGCGGTGAGCGTCTGAGCAGATGAATATTTCCCTCGGCTAGCCTAGACTGAGCGTACACTGATCGTGGAGAAATGGAAAGCACATACTGACCCGAGCAAACTCATGCTAGTCTCTGTTTATCATATTTTGCATGCACACTGTTTATATAGCATTGAAAAAAATCCATTAGTAATTAGCACTAATAAGAATTCATATTTTTGTATCATTGCATGTACTCTAAAATTTTTTTTATTTTTTAAAATGCATGTTTTTGTTGAACATCCAAATGCAAAAACAATATTCATTAATGCATTCAAACATTTAGCAATAGTAATAGTTGTGGGCTGAGTGATTACATTATATAAATTGTTTTAAATCATAACATTGTATAGTGCAGATAGTTCTAAAATATACAGGGTAAAAACAACATAAATGATCAAATATAGTTGAGCTCATTGAATTAAAAACCTCCATCCATTGTGAGCAATGTTTATCCTAAAGGGACACGGTCAGACGTGTGTTACGAGTCTCGGTGCTGTCTGTCAAATTCTATCGTGCATCTGTTCATTTCTATTGACAAAAAATGAGCACTGCATGTCAGAAAAATACCCTGATGTCTGTCACTACACACTACATGTGTTTGGACACACTGACAACAACGATTGTGTTATCAGTCCACGTCTGGGTGCATACTTAGTCAATAACGCCTGATCTGCATGTACATATTTACTAATTGCCAATTATTATTAAGATATCAATCATCTAATCTATATTGCCTGAACTGTATTTTTTTTCTGCTAAAATCCCTCAGTTACTTACTGCAGTTATTGTTACTATAATATAGTTATTTTTAAAAAGCCACTTGAATTAACTGACATAAAAAACAAATAACAGTAGATTGTGTAGCTAACAAAGCTTTTGAAACAGATCTCATATCAATTTATTAAGAGTTTACAGTTTTAACAATAACTGTATGGTGTGTGTTATTTATCATAATTTATACATTTTAAGGGCTGCTGAAAACTAAATCAGCTGAACTGAATATCTGACTTTAATTAGCTTATATATTACAGCATTGGTCAAGTAAACAAAAATATATTATTTTTAAAAATATGAGTAAATACTACACATATAGTACGTGTTACTTACTGATATATTTAAATGTACAAACGGTTCATTGTTATACACATTATTTTACATTTCTATATTTAAGCTACTAAAATAATTGTATATACTATGGATCATATAAATGTAGTGCACGGTATAACATGTGCAAATGCTGTATTATTATGTTTTGATATATTTTCTGTGACGAGTTTATTTTTTGTAAAAAATAATATTGAACTCTAATCAATTAACTCTAATTAAGTGTCAATGGCGTCTTGAAGATCAGTCAGCATGAATGCTCCAGATCCTCGGATGAGATGAGTGACAGCTCACCTGGCCTGCGCCTCGTCCAGACTCTGGTCAGTGATGGTCATGATCTGTTGTAAAATGTCTCCAATGTCCTGCTTCCTTCCGTCTCCGTCGATGGCTCCGGTGTTGTCCGCTATGTGCTGAGACAGGCCCGGGTGTCCGCTCATCCCCACGGCCGCATGAGCGTGCATCAGGCGCGGCTGCTCGTCCATGTCGGCCCGCTCCGGTCCTCCGGTCCTCTGTCCAGCTGCGGCGGAGATTCCTCTGGCAGTGTCTCTGTAAGCGCAGTCCTCCTGAGCTCACTCACTCACAGCTCGAGCCACTACCAGCCCTTTAACCACTATTAAATCTGATTGTGTTATTAATCAGGTACCGCGTGAACGCAGCGCTTCATACACTCGCGCGTTATTTCACTGTTTCATCCCGCTGCTTTTGTTACATTGTAGCGCTCTCAAAGCTCAGAGACTCTGCGATGCGTTGGCCCCGCCCACTCGTCCTGATTGGACGCTGTGACCGTATAGCTCCGCCTCTCCATCAATCATTGGCAGGGGAGATTCTTGCTCTTCATGTTTGTCCGCTGCACATGTGTTTTTGTTAATATCTCTGATAATATCGCACATGTATTTAGAGAGAATATCACGGGTTTCTGTGATAACAAATGTTTGGGGGTGTGATATCCTAATATTAAATTAACGTAATAACATCATTTAATAATTAATGTAATAATATAATGTAAACAAATATAATATCACATTAACATATTCATTTATATCATAATATATTAACGTCACATTTATTTGTATATTGTTTGTGTGTGTGTGCGCGCGCGTGTGTTTAATAAATAAGCATAAAGCACTAGTATGAACATAAAAACCTAAATGAAAATTAATTTATTTTCTATAAACAATTCATAATGTTTGACATAATTCAATGCTATACAATCATGTCAAATACTATAATAAAATATAGGAATTATATTTTAAAATACACGTTATTTATTTATTTATTAATTTACTCATTTATTTATTTATTTATTATTATAATATAATTTATTAATACAATATAATATTTTATTAGCATATACTCTATTAAAATATAATAATGCTACAGATTATATAAAATATTAATTATATTTACAAAGAAAATATACATTTTTAATCACAGTATATTATTTAATTATTCATTTGTAATATGCGTTTGTGTAACAAGCAGTAGTATGATTGTAAAAAAAAAAAAAAAAAAAAATTGCATTTATTTATTCAATCTACACAAACAATACTGTCAAATATTATAATAATAAATATATGAACTAAAATAAATGTCAGTTTTTCATTATTACTGTAATTATTCATTAGTTTGCGGCGGGAACTCTTTAAACGAGGGCCACTGAAGGCGGTGGATGTATTGATGTTTCCAACACGAGCTAAATCATTGAGTCTGACGTTCAGGGTCTGTCTCACTTTCGCCTTTGACCAGTGATAGACCTCCATTTTCTCATTTTCCAGCCCGCTGCCAAGGAATAGATATATTTCACAGAGAACTCCCAATCAAAACAATCGACCTTGTCCTTCATCCATTTCAGTTATTACCTGGTTAATGTGCTTAATTCAGGATTAACGATCGATTGATTCTATCCTTCGCTTCAATCCTAATGAATAATGTTGAATCTCTACATTTTTCACACTGATTTCATCTTTTAATTAAGGAGTAGCACGTTCCTGGAATGCAAGGCTAAAATGGTTTCATGCATTTTATTTAAGCGTCTTGTTTGAGCACAGTGCATCGATCTGTTTTAATGCTCGCTGGGTTTTGTCAGGTATGTTCAAGCAGCACGCTTCGCTGTGTTCGCTGGGTTTTTCTAATGTAAGCCGGTGAC
>CM049830.1:32693906-32698906 GCA_027422435.1 Schizopygopsis pylzovi
AAAAATAGAGATTCATGAGCTCAAACCTACGATCAATCACCCAAAATAGAAAACAAGTTAACAACAATAATGAATCCAAGATTTGGTAATAATAAAGCATAACAAGAAATGTATAAACTATTTTTTGTAAACAAATAAATAAATAAAAATCCCTCTCAAAACAATTTTTTATACACATATAAATGAGAGAAAAGTCAGTAAATTTTAATCCGATGTGGACATTACATGGCATTTTCAGGAAACCAGAAATCGTCTTGAGGTCAAAATGACCAGAACCTCTCAGAATCTGGACGCGTGTAGTTGTGTTTGTGGCAGTCGCACTCATAGTTGTGTATGATAAGACACAATATTGGCACCCTAATGTGATTCTGTGTCATACATTCACAGCTATTTACAGTTACAGAGTCCATTTCAGACCTCGATGTCAAATACAACAGCACAGTGAGCGAAGACACGTTCCTCGTC
The DNA here is from genome assembly GCA_027422435.1 of Schizopygopsis pylzovi. NCBI lineage: Eukaryota > Metazoa > Chordata > Actinopteri > Cypriniformes > Cyprinidae > Schizopygopsis > Schizopygopsis pylzovi. The sequence continues at coordinate 32,694,372 of CM049830.1, forward strand.
CTACATCCATATAGAAAACCACTGGATCATCCGTCTATCAGAGTCAACATGTCCATTCTCTCCTTAAAACCATGTTGTAGTTCTCAAGACCTGGGTTTCCTTGCAAAATCTCAGCAGAGGATTTCTGCTGGGTGGATTAAAAAACAGTACAAGTGTTCAGAGGAGGTGAAAGTGTCGTTAAAAGTTCATTTATAATAAACAAAGATGCAAAGGAAGATTTGTGAATGGAGCTTTTCTACCGAATCCTGTAGGCGCAGACTTATGCCATAGATAAGATACCTTAATTTACTGTTTTAATACCATGAAAAGAACAACCGGGAATGGCTATTGACATACGACTTAAGACAGCATCAAGGCTTTGCAGCTGCATACCAATAAAAACATGAATTAATGCCAAATCGTATATCACAATTCTCATCACTGAAAGAGCTTTACAGTAATCACTTAAAACCTCGCAATCACACGATCCGTGCCGTTTCACACAAACACGTGTGTGTCCTGTGAGTGGATTGAAGCTGACAGCGATGCAGTCGAGCAGTGTATCGCTGGATCTCTCTGTGTGCCGCGGGTCATTCCTCTCACACCGACACCGCTGCACTTTCAGGACTGACTCTGGAGTTAGTGTGAGTGTGACAGCAGTGGGGGGGATCTCGAATCATGTGCTTTCTGTGAACTTACACTTATGGACTGAATCAGGCATCTTTGAAATGCTTATAAGCTGTAAAGTGAATAGACAGCTAAGAGTTCCTCCGGTGTTTCGCTGTTGGGTTTTTAGGGTCTATATACTCTTAAGATGGTAAGAATCACAGAAGCCTAAACTCTTCTTAATTTGGAGGCCATTCATGGAATAATGAAGGAGACAAATTTATTTACCTTTTTTATTTGGCTTTCTTTTTCACTAAACTAAGTGTGTATAATTGCTTGCCATTCTATTCTTGTATATGTAATGCAATGTTTTCAATCTGTTCAATGAATGGAAACCAAAACTATAAAACAGTTTTACAAACAAAAAGAAGAACTTGTGATTTTCATAACACCTTCACTCTTTCACTTTAGATCATTTGCTAGTTGTGAAGAGTTTAATACACTTAATACAGCTAGTACAGCTACACAGATTAGTAAATGTTAAGTAGGACCACAGAGAATCTGAAACCACAGAATTCATCCAAATATTTCAGGAGAAATCAGAACAACCCTCATAAGATGTGATCACGTTAGCAAACCCTTGGTGGAGATGGTTTATTATTATCAAGGGCATATATAGCAATGGATGAGCAGCTTTCTGTTCGTCAATGCAGGGAATTCACGTGACTTGAAGTGAAATTATTCTGAAATATTTTGCCCTCAAGTGAAATTCCCAATCAAGTGAATTTATTTCTATTGAAATTACATGATTTTGCCCACAAAAAAATAGGCTGAACAACAGTTAATGTGACTGTTCATTTATTAAATGTTTTGGCTCGCATGCTTCAATATGTTTTTCACTTAAGAAAGTAGCACTCTTCACTCTTTGTTAACATTAGAAATACTTCACATTTATGCATTTAGCAGAGACTTTCACACATAGTCTTTTATTCAAAAATCCAAAGTCTTTTGCTCATTTTTTTAACCCAAAATCCTGTTAAACACTATAAGATACAAAATCAGATTTGTTGAAGGTGAAGAGTTTTGGTCGTCCAAACAGATTGTCTGATGGAGTCAGCATCGCTAGCTGATCAGTGTCGGGGGGGGAACGCATTACAAGTAACGCGAGTTACGTAATAATATGACTTTTTTCAAGTAACTAGTAAAGTAACGCATTACTTTTTCATTTACTAGAAAATATCTGAGTTACTTTTTCTCCATTTATTGACAGAGCGCCGTGTGAACATGATCTTACTGTAGATCTAATCTAGACTAAATATGAATGTGTATTAATTCATCACACTCACAAAAAACAGATTCAGTATTCATCAAAATGAATTAAAACAGTGAAATGCAAACTCAGAATATACCTGCAATAATTAAATATGATAAACAACACAAATATATCTAATCTCATTTTATTAACGATGTGTTCTGCTGACCTTTGATGATCAGTTCAACCATAATAATAAACAAAAATTACTTTAGATAACTAACAATTGTGCTTCATGGTTTTTTATCACTGAAGAGTGTTGAACTTCTCCTGTGTTCTTCTGTACAGACGTGATTTACTCGTCCTTCAGTCTGAGGTTTATTCATTACACTTTTTGGTGTGAAAGGCTTTTATATTTGTTATAAATATAACTTCTTGTATTAAAAACAAACAATCAAGCCCTGCTCATATTTAAAAAGTAACGCGAAATGTAACGCATTACTTTCCATAAAAAGTAACAAAATAACGTAATTAGTTACTTTTTTAGGGAGTAACGCAATATAGAACACTGTAGCTAATTATCAAACATCTTTAAATCAAGAAATGCTTTTAGTCTAATGAGAGTGACATCTCTGATGGGAATGAACGCTGTAGGTATAAGAGACAAACACGTGAGAGAAGGTCAGCGCTTGTGGTATGAGCGTTTAGCTTCCAGGGCATCAAGGAACCTCAGAAACGCTTTCAGCAACATGCCAGCGAAGCCTCCACAGACGAGCCTGAAAGAATGAAGAGCCCAGAACAAAGAGGAGCTGTGTTACAGCAGACATACTAATCACTCGCCCAGAGCCACATCAATGCCTCCTCACACAGAGACTCACGCATCTTCTGCTGAGAGCAGTCCGGTCTCCATCAGCTGCACGTCTCCTCCATCACATCAATCAACTGCTTGTTTATTTGCAAGCCTCATTGTGTTAGTGTGCCATCTGCACTCCTCTCCTCCCCTGCGTCGTCCCCTCTGTTACTGACTGACCTGCAGGTGAAAGGCACACGGTCAAACGCATACAGTACGGCATACACAAGAACACACACTACGAGGTTATGCTAGTAAGATTAGATTTTATTCAGGCTTTGTTTTTTTTTTATGAAAGAAGACTCTGACCAAGGCTGCATTTATTTGATCAAAAATACACTAAATATTTGTACAATTTAAAATAACTGTTTTCTAATTTAATGTATTTTAAAATGTAATTGATTGCTGTAATCAACCTGTATTTTCAGCATCATTACTGCAGTCTTCAGTGTCACATGATCTTCAGAAATCATTATAATATACTGATTTACTGCTCAAGACACATTTCTGATTATTATCAATGTTGAAAACAGTTGTGCTGCATAATATTTTAGTGGAAACAATGATACCTTTTATTTTTCAGGATTCTTTAATGAATAGAACGTTTGAAATTCAATTTTCTGTCCCATTTCTGTCACTTTTCTGCCCTTTCTGTCACTTTTGATCAGTTTAATGCATCCTTGCTCTATGGAAGCATTAATTACAGTAAAATAAAAATAAAAATCTTACTGACTATGAATGGTACTGTGTATGCAGATTAGAATAGAACATCTCTATTTGTGAATATTACACTAAACTGTTGTGTTTCACAAGAACAGGACAGATCTGTTTTCCGTGATCACTTTATAAACATGCCGTGTCTTTTAAACTCAGAGCGGATCTGCAGCCCAGTGCCGTAAAACATGCCTGAACTGCCTTTGACCTTTGACCCTGTAACTATCCCACAATCTAATGAACTCAGAAGTTGATGTTCTGCAGCACACACACACACACACACACACACACACACACACACACACACACACACACACACACACACACACACACACACACACACACACACACACACACACACACGCCGCTGCCAAGGATACAAATGAAAAGTCTAGAGAGGAAAAGTGTCCTCTGAGACGCGTAAGTAGTTCAGAAATTCAATCAGACGCTCCATACATGCTCTTATACGAGTACAGAGAGGGATTGTTTTCACAGCTCGTGGACAGAGTCGGATAAATTAAGTTTCCGTCTATGGACTTCCACTCCTGGACTACTCATGTCCACAATCAAGTTATGCAATAACATTAAACTGTTTTCAACCTAAAGGAGAAGGAAAACAATCACGAGAAGCACTTTAGGATGTTTTTACATTGAAAACAGGGCATTAGAAGTGTACTGTACAACACACAAAATATAACATCCCTTGCTCTGTGCATTTAATCAATGAACATAAATGCAATTTGCAACTATTCCTATTTAAATAAAAGAATAAGCTGTTGATGTCAAAGCTTATATATAGATATAAAACGTCTATAAGCGTTTTTGCATATACTTCAAGACAGACTTGTGCTTCTCAGAGAACATTATTGGCCCATGTTCAAGGTTAACCTTTTAGAGACACTTGATTGTGGACAGAAGGTTAAACAACACATTAACATGCATTCAAATGTTAAATTATGGCTCCATTTACTGTATGAGGGAAAAACAACAACATAAAAAAGGCTTTTAAAGGCCGTTTGTATAAAGTCAGGACGGGGAGGGCAGAAGAGAAACATCTTCTCTCTCTTTCTCTCTCGGCCAGATGATCATTTCTTTGAATTTAGATTTAATGAACTAATGCTCTGTAATTACACT
>CM049830.1:32703906-32713906 GCA_027422435.1 Schizopygopsis pylzovi
TATTATAAATTAATTAATACATGTTAATATTAAAATGTAATAAATAGTTAATACAATTAATACTAATTGACTTAGTGGGGCATAAAGTCAAAAATGTGGAAAAGGTGTCACCATCCAGAGACTGCAATGAACAAACAATAAATAAATTATAAAAGCAATCTGCAATTAAGAATTAAACATATTCGTTGTTTATGTTTATATAATCAATTAATACAAACATTAAATGAATACATTATTAAAATGAAAAAAATAATGTAAGATTAATACTAAGTGTAGATTTAGTGTGGTCATTTGTTGAAGTGTTGTCAGTTAAAAGTCTTATTAAAAGCCGCTGTAGAGAGAAGAGAGAGAGAGAGAGAGTGTGTGAGGGGTGTGGTGTGTGTAGAGGGTGTGGTGTGTGTGTGTGTGTGTGTGTGTGTGAAGAGAGAGAGAAAGAAGAGAAAGAGAAAGAGAGAGTGTGTGATGTGTGGTGTGTGGTGTGTGTGTGTGTGTGTGTGTGTAGTAGTAGATGTAAAAGTGAAAGAGAGAGAGAGAGAGAGAGAGAGAGAGAGAGAGAGAGAGAGAGAGAGAGGGTGCAGTAGAGTGTAGTGTGAATAAGTGAGAGAGAGAGAGAGAGAGAGAGAGAGAGAGAGAGCAGAGAGAGAGAGAGAGAGAGAGAGTGTGTGTGTGTGTGTGTGTGTGTGTGGAGAGAGAGAGAGAAGAGAGAGAGAGAGAGGGGAGGGGAGAGAGAGAGAGAGAGAGGAGAGAGAGAGATGTGTGTGTGTGTGTGTGTGTGTGAGAGAGAGAGAGAGAGAGAAAGAGAAAGAGTAAGAGAGGATGAGTTAGAGAGTAGAGAGAGAGAGAGAGAGAGAGAGAGAGAGAGAGAGTGTGATGTGTGTGTGTGTGAAGAGAGAGAGAGAAAAGAGAGAGAGAGAGAGAGAGTAGAGATGTGTTAGTTAGTAGAGAGAAAGAGAAAGAGAGAGAGAGAGAGAGAGAGAGAGAGAGAGAGAGAGAGAGACCCTCTTGAAAATCCTTATTGACCCTTAAATAAATGAATGCAACATTCATGCCAGTGTTTGTTTTCGGCCACCCAATTTACAGCAGTCCAAGCAGCGAGTGAGTCCCAGCGGGTGGCTGTGGTGGTTTGTATCTGGACGGGCTTTGGTGAGATAAACCCCCCGTAGCTCTGGGGGTCTGTCACAGCCGAGACTGGCAGATTTGTGTGGGAGCTCTCAAACCCACAGTCACTCACTCTCTGCTTTTATTAAAACCACACACACACACTAAAAGCCAAGTGCCTGGTGCCGGCGTTTTTCAGCCTAATTTGCATTAATAAAGAGGCTGTTCCTTGTCGGAATGTGTTTTATTCCGCTCAAAAATCCCCGGGTGATCCCTGGTGGAGAAGCGCCCGGGAGAATCCGACTGTCAGACACGACAAGACAAATGTATGGCGGTGTCACCGGCGCGCGCCTCACAGATGACAGATTGAGAAGAGCTGTCCCTCTGCCGACAGGCACGCTTCATTTTCAAATTAATAAATCTGAATAAAATATTTGAGCCTTCATTATGAGAGATTCCTGGCTGACAGCTCGGCATGCTGGGAAGGGTGCGGAGAACAGCTTGCTTCCAATCCACCTGGGCCTCGGCTTCACGTTTGTGACGTGAACACACGCGCTGGAGACGCTGTACATCTGTAATCATTCCTGATAAACATAACCTCTCTCAGTCAGCGACTACATGAACAGGCCGATACAGTCCGGTCCCGCCGGGAGCTGCACCATAGGAAAATACATTCAGAACAAGAGTCAGTGGCCCAAACCAGATCTCCTTGCTCTGAGGCTGCTCAGGAGACTTATGTTGTTTCAGATTTTTCCTCTGGGAAAATAAACACACACACGAGTCACTAGTTGTAAGAATGTAGAGTTAAAATGAATGTGAAGAGCAGATCAATTTGATTTTATCATGGGAGAATTTGATGACAAGTTCACACTGAGATCCCTGACATGTTTATATGAATTCAATGATATCAAATTAACAGATATTCATATAAAACAATATTGATAAAATGAATAAACTTTGTGGGGCATAAAGTCTGGATGTATAGATTGGCGTTTGTTTCCTTTTTCTTTTCAAATGTATTTGTGAAAATACAAACAGACAGTCAGACTCTAAACTGAACACCGAGAGCTCAGATCATTCAATCTAGAGACATGTTGATGAGAAAAGTTCATGTTGAGGTCTCTGAGATTATTTGAGACATTGTTGAGATCTGTTATGAAGGAGGAGACACGTGAGATTTATGAGGTCTTTTTCTCGGCAGAAACATCTGGAGATAAGAAAAAAATCTCCATTTGCTATTTTCTGTCTAGTATAATTCTACGACGATTGATTTATTAAATGGGTCATGCATGAGAAATTTTATTTTCCTTGAACTTTTGACATCCTGCAAGTTTGATCATTTAAAAGGTCATCAATACAAAAATAATATTTATGTAATCAAGCTCCAAAACCTGATTAGAAGAGCAGTGAAGCACTGATGGTAATGTATAATATATCATCTAATGGCCAATAACCTATAGATGGCCAAATCTATACTACTTTGTTAAGGGAAAAGTAAATAAAACATAATAAAAACTAAGCTGGAAGTATGCAGCAAACTAATTTATTCATCATAACATTATAATACACACTCACTGGCCACTTTATTAGGTACACCTTGCTAGTACCTGGTTGTCTTCAGAACTGTCTTAATTCTTCGTGGCACAGATTCAACAAAGTGTTGGAAACATTCCTCAGAGATTTTGGTCCATATTGACATGATAGCATCACACAGTTGCTGCAGATTTGTCGGCTGCACATCCATGATGAGAATCTCTCGTTCCACCACATCCCAAAGGTGCTCTATTGGATTGAGATCTGGTGACTGTGGAGGTCATTTGAGTAAAGTGAACTCATTGTCATGTTCAAGAAACCAGTCTGAGATGATTTGAGCTTTGTGACATGGTGCATTATCCTGCTGGAAGTACATCAGAAGATGGTACACTGTAGTCATAAAGGGATGGACATGGTCAGCAACAATACTCAGGTAGACTGTGGCGTTTAAACGATGCTCAATTGGTACTAAGAGACCCAAAGTGTGCCAAGAAAATATCCCCCACACCATTACACCACCACCAGCAGCCTGAACCGTTGAGACAAGGCAGGATGATCCATGCTTTCATGTTCTTTACAGCCAAATTCTGACCCTACATCTGAATGTTGCAGCAGAAATAGAGACTCATCAGACCAGGCAACGTTTTCCAATCTTCTATTGTCCAGTTTTGGTGATCCTGTGTGAATTGTATCCTCCGTGTGCTGTTCTTATCTGACAGGAGCGGCACCCGGTGTGGTCTTCTGCTGCTGGAGCCCATCTGCTTCAGGGTTCGACGTGTTGTGTGTTCAGATGGTATTCTGCAGATCTTGGTTGTAACGAGTGGTTATTTGAGTTACTGTTGTCTTTCTATCATCTCTAACCAGTCTGCCCATTCTCCTCTGACCTCTATCAACAAGGCATTTTCTTCCACACAACTGCCGCTCACTGGATATTTTCTCTTTTTCGGACCATTCTCTGTAAACCCTAGAGATGGTTGTGTGTGAAAATCCCAGTAGATCAGCAGTTTCTGAAATACTCAGACCGGCCCGTCTGGCACCAACAACCATTCCACGTTCAAAGTCACTTAAATCCCTTTCTTCCCCGTTCTGATGCTCGGTTTGAACTTCAGCAAGTCGTCTTCACCACATCTAGATGTCTAAATGCATTGAGTTGCTGCCATGTGATTGGCTGATTAGCAATTGAACAGGTGTACCTAATAAAGTGGCCGGTGAGTGTACACTATGAAAGATAAAGAATAAGTACTTCTAAAATCTGCTATAAATAATATATACTGTTTAAATCGGAAAAAAGACTGCTAAATGCATAAAAGAGTGCTTATAATAACAGGAGGGGATGCTATAGTTAGGCTTGGTTCAAGAGAGCAGAACTATCTTTACACAATCAATTAGGGATGTTAAAAAATGAACTTTATGCCTCAGAACATACACAGCTCCACTGTTCTTGCATTTTTATGCTCAAAGCAACTCACTCCGATCTTAAAGAGACATCACTCTTCAAGACAAGAGTGTTAAATCTGTGCAACATAATCATAAACATAGGCATCACAGCTAAGTTAATCCTGCTCAAACTCAGCTCAAAACCGTGTAAAGACATAATGCATTTACATTCATTCATCTGGCTGACATAATTCTGCATAACTGTCATAAATGACGCCTGCTCTGACCCACTTTGTCCTTTAGAAACAAAGCACGGAGTTGAAACTGAACGTGTAAATGCATGTATGCCAGCTCTGAGCAGCATCAAACCGTCTGTGTAAAGACAGCTTATATTGCCATGAAGCGCTTCTGCGCCACCTTTATGAGAAGTTTAAGCACATTTGACATTTTGGCAATGCGGCTAATTCGCATAAGAGCGTTTTCCAATATGATTCAGGGATATTATAGTTAATTATTTAAAAAAATATTCTATACTCAGAAAAGAAAACAACTGAAATGATATGATATGTATATAAATATATAAATAATATTATATATATAAGCTTTATAATAAAAATGCTATAGTATAAAACTTTTATAACATACTAAACAAACATTTAACATGTTATAATATACATTTATACAATTTTCATTTCATTTAACTTGATGTCATAAAATTAATTAGTTAATAACTATAAACTATACAGACATATTAAAAACTAATGAAAATTACATAAACACAAAACAAAATGATGTTTTAACCACAAAGTAAAAAATGGTACATGTAAAAGTATTATTATAAATAATAATGCAACTATAATAGGCCTACTATCTAAAATAGCAGCTGTTATGATATGATTACACCACAGTGACAGTTCTGTTTATAGGTGGACCTTCATGCTTACCTTTCTTTTACAAAAATCATATTTTTGTACAATGTACAAATTCATAAAAAATATGGCATTTTGTAAAATAATTGCATTTTCCTTTTATTTTAGTGCTACATGATTGCAACCCATCCCAAACCCATTAAAAACAGCAGAAAACATGAAATATCCAGTCAATAATCCTAAAGAAGAGGGTCTACACAGCATGAGACAAGGGATTGTTGTGTGTTTGTTTTCACTGAAACATGGCTAAACGACACCATCCCGGACTCCGCCATTCAACTGCACGGACTAACCTGTTGCCGAGCGGACAGAGATTCATCACTGTCTGGTAAGACTCGCGGGGGTGGCTTGTGTGTGTATATCAACAAAGAATGGTGTAACAATGCAGCGGTATTATCAAAACACTGTTCATCGCTGGTGGAGTTTATGGTTGTGAAATGTCGACCGTTCTATCTGCCGCGGGAGTTCACGGCCATTGTTATTGTCGCGGTGTACATTCCCCCGTGTGCAAATGCTAAGGACGCGCTTCGTGAACTGTACAGCGCCATCAGCGAACAACAAACAAATAACCCCGACGGCTTTTTCATCATAGCCGGCGACTTCAACCACGCTAACTTAAAGACAGTTTTACCAAAGTTCTACCAACATGTGAACTTTGCAACAAGGGGAAATAACACACTGGACTTTGTTTACACAACAGTGAAACACGCATACAAAGCCGAACCCCGCCCCCCACCTCGGATACTCGGACCACATCTCTGTTATGCTAATCCCAGCATACAGACCGCTTCTCAAACTGGCCAAACCGTTCAAAAGCAGATCACGGTATGGCCAGACAATGCTACCTCAGCACTGCAGGACTGCTTCCAGGACACAGACTGGAACATGTTTAAAGAGGCGGCCACCTATAATAACCATACAGACCTGCAGGAGTACACTGAAACTGTGACTGCTTACATCAAAAACTGCATTGATGATGTGACAGTCACCAAGACCATCACCACACGTGCAAACCGGAAGCCATGGATGACAGCAGAGGTTCGTGGGCTGCTAAAAACCAGAGATGAAGCGTTCAGATCAGGAGATAAAGCAGCCCTCAAAACAGCAAGAGCTAATCTGTCCCGTGGCATCAAAAATGCAAAACGGTCATATGGCAATAAAATCAATAATCATTTCACAAACAGCAGAGATACACGGAGCCTGTGGCAAGGCATTCAGACCATCACTGACTACAAGCCCCCGCCACAGGCCTGCGACGATGACACATCCCTCCCAGATGCACTCAACCACTTTTATTCACGGTTTGAAATGCAGAACGACACATCTGCACAAAAACTGCCCACACCTCCCAACGACCAGGCACTCTGTCTGTCTCCAGCCGACGTAAGGAAGACCCTATCTAGGATTAACCCACGCAAGGCTGCGGGTCCTGACAATATACCTGGCCGCGTACTGAAAGACTGTGCTGAACAGCTGACGGATGTCCTAACAGATATCTTCAACACCTCGCTGAGCCAGGCAGTCATCCCCACATGTCTTAAATCCACGACAATCATACCGGTACCAAAAAAATCTCCTGTGTCCTGTCTAAATGACTACCGTCCCATAGCACTGACTCCAATCATAATGAAGTGCTTTGAGAGGCTAGTCATGCACAACATCAAAACCAGCATCCCCAACACACTCGATCCGCTCCAGTTTGCATACCGCCCAAACCGCTCTACGGATGATGCAATTTCCTCCACCCTCCACCTGGCTCTTACCCACCTTGAAAATAAAGACTCATATGTTAGAATGCTGTTCATCGACTTCAGCTCAGCATTCAACACAATAATCCCACAACAGCTCATCAATAAATTAAGCCTGCTGGGCCTCAACAATTCCCTCTGCAATTGGATCCTGGACTTTTTAACCGGAAGACCTCAGTCAGTTCGGGTCGGCCACAACACCTCGAGCACTACCACACTGAGCACAGGGGCCCCACAGGGCTGTGTGCTCAGCCCGCTGCTCTTCACGCTGCTGACCCACAACTGCACTGCCAAGTTCAGCTCCAACCACATCATCAAGTTTGCCGATGACACATCAGTGGTAGGTCTCATCAGCAACAACGATGAAACGCACTACAGAGAGGAAGTGGCACAGCTGGCTGAATGGTGTGACGCTAACAATCTGTCCCTCAATGTGGAGAAGACAAAGGAGGTTGTGATGGACTTCAGGAGAAACTCTGTTGACCACCCCCCACTGACCATCGACACCTCGACTGTGGAGAGAGTCAGCAGCACTAAATTCCTGGGGGTGCACATCACAGAGGACCTCACCTGGACTACCAACACCAAGTCTATCTCCAAGAAGGCACAACAGCGCCTACACTTTCTCCGCCGGCTGAAAAGAGCAAGCCTCCCTCCACCCATCCTCACCACCTTCTACAGGGGTACCATTGAGAGCGTGCTGACCAGCTGCATCACTGTCTGGTACGGAAACTGTTGTGCAGCAGACCGCAAGACCCTCCAGCGGACAGTGAACACCGCTGCAAAAATCATTGGTGCCCCTCTCCCCTCCATCCTGGATATTTTCCTTACACGATGCCCCAGCAAAGCAAAAAGTATCGTGGAGGACCCCACCCACCCCTCCCACAGTCTCTTCCAGCTCCTACCCTCAGGTAGACGGTACCGGAGTATCAGAGCCCGCTCCGCCAGACTGCTCAACAGCTTTTTCCCCCAGGCTGTGAGAGCCCTGAACTCAAATCACACCGCCCCTCTCTGAAACCCCAAACAACCCCCCCCCCCACCTTACCACATCTCAGGAAAAACTGTTAACTTTTATCTCTGTGGAATTCAGGTGAGCGGGCCTGCACAAGCCACCTGTAGCAACACACTCTCCTCTACATGCACTAGACACTTTCACACACCATTGTGTGTCCATAATCCCCCAAAAGACTGATTGAAATATATGACTGTAATGTAAGTATGTTTACTGGCTCATGCACCACAAATCACCTTACACTGTTCCCCAGCCAGCTACTTGAATGTCTCTCTTTTGCACATGTACAGTATTTGAAGTCATCTGCACAGTTGTACAGTTTGTATTTTATTTTATTTTTTAGTTTATGTATAGGTAACCACTTTTATATATAGTATATGTATAGTCAAAGCTGACAGTAGGTTAGTTTGTGTATAGGTTTATACTGTTTTACTTCGTGTTGTATATCTGTATTTATGTAGCACCGTGGTCCTGTGAGGCACGACATCTCGTCCCGCTATATGTCCACACATGTAGTGGAATGACAATAAAGCTCAACTTGACTTGACTTGACTTATCATAAGTCATAAGCGTCTGATTGACCTTTCAGCATCTAGGACCAAAATTATTTGTCTAACAATTGACTTTTTGAACGCATGCATTAAACTATCCAGGGCAGAAGGCCTCGGAAAGCACGATGGAGGGATATTGTAATGCGGGTGGGGGTTTGATTTGGGGGAAGGGATGTTGTGGTTTGTCTGAACCAGGCTGGAAGGCAGAATAAATTACAATCCAAAAGCAAAACTAATATGCTTTTTCAACACACAATGTGTGTGTGTGTGTGTGTGTGTGTGTGTGTGTGTGTGTGTGTGTGTGTGTGTGTGTGTGTGTGTGTGTGTGTGTGTGTGTGTGTGTGTGTGTGTGTGTGTGTGTGTGTGTGTGTGTGTGTGTGTGTGTGTGTGTGTGTCCAACAAGAAATTACAGCTTGCGGCAGCAGATCATTTTAATATGTAAATGCATTACTAACGCTGAATGCGGGCTGCATTATTGCATTCATATACTTTGACTGTGGCCCTGCACTTTAAGGTGATCAAGTAAATGGGCAGATTTATCTAAGACCCTCCAGTGGAGAATTAATTTGGATCTGCTTGATATATTAAAACACAAAAAGCATTTTTCTCGAGAAGCGGTTTTGTATTTGAGGGAGAAGTAGGAGGAAAATAGAGCGCCATTAGTACGGAAAGACATCTTCATGAGTTATTGCTGAATGAAAAGACAGAGATGAATAAATATCTGCTCTATAATATCTGAAGCATGTAATGAAGACGCACAAACGCTGCAGAGATTTAACCAGCATTTTTATTGTACATGACACATGAACGAGAACATCATTTCAGGTGTGACATCGTTCCTGTGCCGCAGATCTTCAGAAGACAAATCTGTGTGCTTTCACCGCTGGAGACTGTTTCTTTAGATTGAAGAAACAAGAACAGCAAACATGTATTAATCATCTGGTAACTTTCATGAAATGAGCTGAAGCCAAACCGAATCTACTTAACCTCGGTGTGTTCTATTGAACAGCACTGTGTTGTGTTTGAACGAGTCTCGATGTGCAGAGCTTTGAACCGTTAATACAATCTCCAGAAAATATTCACATCATTTTGGGGATATTGTGTATTTGAGTTAGTTATTCTAGAAGCATTAATATACTATGATAGTTTTTTTTATTTTCAGAATTTCGTTTTTTATAAATCTATTATTATATTTTCTGTTTTTAATTCATTTTAAAGTTTTAGTAATTGTTTTTGTCATTTTTTTAATTATGCCTATGTTTTTAATGTATATAATTGTTTTATTTTTATACTTATTTATTTAGGTTTAGCTTATTTAGTTTACTTCAAGTTAAACTAAACAAAAGCAAAAAAAAGTTGCCTTGGCAAAAAGCTGAAATAAAATATATTTAAAAAATATAGTTATTTTATTTCAGTTAACATTTATTTAGTTTCAAGTAAAGTATTTTATTTTTGGTTTTAGTTTTAGTTACCGATAATAACCCTGCTTTTAGTGTCCATTTTATTATGTTTATCAATTTTATGTATTTATTGTTTTTATTTTTAATCAATTCAGTTGAAGTTATTTTAGTACTTCAAGTTAAACTTAACCAAATAAAGTTTTGTTATTTTTTTATTATTTAAAAGTTAACATTTATTATGTTTCAAGTAATGGAAATATGTTATTTTAGTTGTAGTTAACTATAATAACTGCTTTTAGTTTCTATTTTGGCTGTGTTTTGGAGGGAGTAATTTTTTTTATAGTTAAATATA
>CM049830.1:32716406-32718906 GCA_027422435.1 Schizopygopsis pylzovi
AGCGTATCTCTCTCTCTTGCTCACCATCCTTATTCAACTCCAAACTGACAGTGTTTTTAATCTTTCCTCGGCTTCTCTTCTGGAGATTGGGGAAACAAAAATCAATAGCTTCTGGCAGGTGATGTGGAGGGTTGTGAATTACCGCCCACTTTTCTGCAGCGCTGACGGCCGGCTGGCCTTGAGCCGGGAACACGGCAGTGTGGATGGAGGTCAGAGGTCACGACAGGAGCAGCGTGGGTAAAGTGAGGTATTTACTGCAGGCATGACTACAATGACAAATAACTCCTGAAAGTCTGTCAGAAAGAGGCTGAAATCACACAGGGGGTTTGTCTTTTGTTTTTCTTGTCTTTCTTTCTTTTGTTTTGTCTTTTGTTTTCTTTTGTTTTGTTTTCTTTTGTCTTGTCTTGTCTTGTCTTGTCTTGTCTTGTCTTGTCTTGTCTTTCCTATGTTTTGTTGTCTTGTCCTTTGTTTGTTTGTTTTGTTTTGTTTTGTTTTGTTTTGTTTTGTTTTGTCTTTTGTTTTGTTTTGTTGCATACAAAACTTTAGTAAAAATAGTCAATTTGAAATTAGAATGTTTTTTTCAATATTATCTTTAATAATTATTTACATTTATTATAACTGATTGTATATCATTCTTTAATGTAATATTTTATTATTGCTCATTGTCTGTCATCTTAGTTGCAATGCATTTTGAAGAACCTGAAGTACCCTTTACTTAGGCCGCAAGAAGAAGGCAACACGAGTCTTTGTGGTGTGTTTGTGTTGACTTAAAATGCTGTCTAGGTAGGCAGCTCGTTGGGCTTTGGAACAGAGCCGCACTGTGTGATTATCTCTCTCTCTCTCTCTCTCTCTCTCTCTCTCTCTCTCTCACACACACACACACACACACACACACACACACACACACACACACACACACACTCTCAGACCAGGTGATGTATAGTACCTCGGACGCTGTGTGTGTGTGCGAGCCGGGACTACAAATCCAGCAAGAGAACACACTCGACGCTCCGGCGTGTCATTACCGCTTAATCACAGCCCTGACGTGTGTTCTCAATCCTCCCTGCCCACTACACGAGCAACACCAGCCCTCCACAGTAAATCCACTCACAGCACACACACTTCACCACACATCACACTGATGAAAAACAGTGCCTACAATTAGGACTCCTTAATCAATACTAACCATTAATGCTCTAAAACAATAGTTTTAAATTAATAAACAGATCTGCCTCTAAACAGTGATTGAGTCATTGTAAAATAGCTGAGATGTGCAAAACTGTTTTATTTTAATATGCCTGTAAAAAACACAGTTAACTGCATGAAATATATTATTTTTGAAAGACAATTTAAATTATGATTGAATTATTGTAAAAAATTATTATAATCTTATAAATTCTAAATACATATAAATTTGATAAAAATGTCCTTATGAAATTATTATTAATAAATGTAACAAATTGAACATTGGTGTCTTTTTTTTATAAAATGATGGCACTAGCAGCAATATAATAAGTCACTCGATGCTGTAAGTTTAAATGAGTTTATCACATATAAAACTGTTTTAGTGTCCTGCTTCACAGAGCAATAACTTTAGTTGTGGTAAAAGCACTGAAATGTATGCAAAATCAATATTAGGCTTTGCAAAAGTATTCAAATACCTCTTTAAATGACAAGATGGACATAAAAATGTTGTTCACAATGACGTTTTGATCACACCTAACTCTGTAAATAAGTATGTTGTTATCTTCAAATCCATAAACGTCTAAAAATACCAGTTGCCATATTTAACTTCTCTTTAATCTAATTTCTCATGCAGCCCCAGGAGAGTCGAGCTGCTGAATGTCTGATCGGCGTCAGTCTGAAACTCATTACTGCAAACAATGACCCACTATATCTCAAAACTGCCCTCAACAAGCACCTAAACTAATGTTTCACAAATGTAACCCCCACAGCTGAAAATCTCTTCAGGGTCGACTGTAGATTTGGATGCCTAAACACAATACACTGTAAAAAAACAAGTGTATATTTGATCTTCTCTTTTGAACAGTTTGAGTGCATCTCTTACGGCCGTATCTTTCTCTGAGTCAAACTCTCAGCAGGTTTATTCTCCATCAATAGCATCCTCATGCATAGGTTCCCTCTGTAAATATCATCAGAATCTGTCCCGTAAGAACATCTCACTCGGTTAAGTATCTGCCTTGGCTCAAATCCATCTCTTCTCAGGCCAGAATATGGTTTGATTAATTTGTGTTTGAGGGATCTGATCAATAGGTGTGCGGTCAGCTGCCAATACCGCGCTGACTGAGTAATTAGCCAATGGGCTGCTGCGATCGTTGGCAGAGCCGACAGACAGAACAAAGTCCCGCCCACTCTGTAGGAAAATCCTGTGACTGTCCTTCCAATAAAGCCATGCTAGAATGACTCTGCTAGACAAAATAACCATCATAGACAATATTCAGTGTAATGGCTGATCAATATGAGGATGTGTGCTTGAAAA
>CM049830.1:32721406-32723906 GCA_027422435.1 Schizopygopsis pylzovi
GACGCACATCCACTCTGAAAGGACAGACCATTACAGCATGTCAACACGGGGAAGAAAGAGATGAAAACTATGAGTGCTACAATTAAGGAGCGCCGGAGGAACGGCTGAAAGATGACGGAGGAACTGAAGAGGCCAGGGGACGAGACGGCCGGCTTACGTGGGATTTATGGGTGATTTCAAGAAGGACCTGCCGTGTGGCGTAGGTTCACTCGTGTAGCGTTAATGGCATCGCTAACCTTAATGAGGTCACTATGAATGTCATTGTGTCAGCGGAGACGCTCACGACCGTTACGGTTCGACCTGCTCGGTGACCAGCAGGAGAAGAAAACCTCTTAACCTTTGACCTTTAATCATCATGCACACTTTACACAATTACATACAGTACGTTCATCTGTTACTATAAAACCAGCGATCATTTATTGAAGCAAAATGATGGAGAATGCATCCAGCAGGAATATAAAAGCATAAAGAGACCAAACAGAAACGGGGCTTTTCACAAAAGGGCACAAAACCGGGACTGAAAATGCAATGTCTGTGTTTTTATAGTTAATGGTTTCTCAAACGTAAAAGATGGAAGCTCGGTTCCACCGTAGAATAAAAGATAAAAAGGGAATTTGGACTTTTTTTCCTTGCAGTTCTGAGAAGTCCAAATAAAGATAAACTTGAGATTTCTAGGAGAAAAGTCAAAATTGTGAAATGAAAAAAATCTCATAATTACCTTTATTCTGTTATGGACAGTTCAAAATAAATACATAAATAAACAAATAAACAAACAGAGTTGTGAGAAGTAAACTTGGGATTGCAAGAAAAAACATCAGAATCATTTTTTAAGTCAGTTTATATCTTATGATTGTTTTTTTTCTCAGAATTTTGAGTTTATATTTCGCAATTTTTACGTTTTTCAGAACTGCGAGAAAAAAAAGTCAGAATTGTGAGATAAAAATTCAGTTTTCCTTTCATTTATTATTATTATTTATTTATTTAAATAAATTATTAAATTAAATTAAATATTTATTATTTATAAAAAAAATTATTACATTCGAATTGCGGTAGCAAACAGAATATATAATTGAAAATTGAATTTTAATGTACAGAAGCAAAACATAAATTAAAATGTATTTAAATTCATATAATTGTAAAAAATAGAGGCACAAAACAAGGCCTTAAACTTCTAAAATGTTTTTTTTGTTTAGTTAATAGTTTCTCAAACATATCTAATAGTTCTCTCTATATAACGAGTGCATCTAATGTTTAAAGAAACATATGCCGGCACATAGGACCCAAAGTAAATTGTACCACTGATCCGTCCTTCTGCAGTCTGAGATCGAGTACAGCGGAGCGTTACTGTAAGCAGTGCAGTGATTTGTGTAATACATGTCATCTGTGCCCAGCTCTAGGCGACGGGACGCACCTCCAGCCTTCAGCGCAGTCTGCCTCTCATTACCACGCTTGCATCTGAATGCTTTCTGAAAATGAGCCACAGCAATTAGCACAGGATTAATTGGAGTCTTTATCTCATTAGCGCCGATGAGATGTGAGCGTGATTAGGTTTGTGTAGCCTGCCGTTTGTTTAAGCGGAATGCAGTAATTGGTGTCATTATTAGGGGCTCTTTAGCGTGCCGTGCGCCGCGGCGTGGGCCTCGTAAACCCCAGCGGTGTGTCGTTGGGCTGGGTTTGGTTAACCTTGAGAAAGAGTCCCGTACCGCGGTCATGAACTGCCAGCTATTAACCCTAATACCAACAACCCTCGTCAACATAAACCCATTAACTTGAGCCCACCCCTCAACACCCCGCTCTCCACTAACTGCTCCACCTACCGATAAACACACGCTACGAGTTCTGTGGAGCGCATAGTTCTGCTCACTGACTAATCTGACACTTTCTAAACAGCCATTTAGCAGACGCTTTATCCAAGGCTACTAACAGAAGAGCAACACCACACAAAATGAGACTTAATGCACCACAGATTCCTGTAGAGTTTGATGTCAGCATGTTGCTAGGCCAGCAATACTCTAATAAACATAAAAATGCATATCCCAGCTAATGTTCTGGCAAATTCTCTCAAAGTTATGAACAAATGTTCTTCCAGTACAAATGATATGGTCTTTAAAGTCCTAAAAATGTTTGCACAAAAATATAGGCCTAATTTAAACATTATTTTTGGAACATAATTTCCTCAAAACAGTTTTGCTGGAGGTTCATTCAATTTTTTTAAATGGCACTAATTGTTTATGAATGTTAAGAGAACATTGAAAAGTAACATTCCCATAATGTTTTCAAAATCATACAGTGGAATGTTCCAATGATGCAATTTTGCATAAACAATAAAACACATTTTTTACATTTAAATCAAAACTAGGATGTTTGATATGTTCAGTGAACATTCAGATATACTTTATTCATAACTTAATGGCAACATAAGCACAACTCTGAGAATGTATTTTTGTTAGGTGGGATGTTGGATGAAGACAAAGGGAAGTAACACTGTCAGTCTCATCAT
>CM049830.1:32728906-32761406 GCA_027422435.1 Schizopygopsis pylzovi
CAAAAATAAAAATTTTATGAAAATGTACCTTCAGGCTATTCAAGATTTAGATGAGTTTATTTCTTCATGAGATTTGGAGAAATGTAGCATTGCATCACTTACCCAGCAATGGATGCTCTGCAGTGAATGGGTGCCGTCAGAATGAGAGTCCAAACAGCTGATAAAAACATCACAATAATCCACAAGTAATCCATCAGTTAATGCCTTGTGAAGCAAAAAGTTGCGTGTTAGTATGAAACAAATTCATCATTAGGACATTTTAACTTAAAACCATTACTTCTGGCCAAAATAAAGTCAATAATCCCTAATGACGCATCCTCCAGTGAAAAGGTCCACCCACACATTTGTCTAGGGCTGTTTTAGCTTGTAAATGGTGCTTGATCTGTTCATATTTCTCTCCTGATGCAAATGAGACAAATCTTTCACTGGAGAAAGCTATTTTATGGACAGGGGACCGGAAGCCAAAATGTTCATTACAGACAACGTTTTTCTTCACAAGGCATTAACTGATGGACTGGAGTGGTGTGTATTATTGTGCTGTTTTTATCAGCTGTTTGGACTCTCATTCTGACGGCACCCATTCACTGCAGAGCATCCATTGCTGAGCAAGTGATGCATACATTTCTTCAAATCTCATGAAGAAACAAACTCATCTACATCTTGGATGGCCTGAGGGTGAGTACCTTTTCAGCAAATGTTCAATTTGGTTTAAGTATTACTTTAAAATACATATACTATTCGGTTATTTGAGAGGTTGAGAATTGCCCTGATCCTCTAAACAACAAGCATCTGTCTTTTAAAAATATCTCATGAAAAAGAAGAAAATAAAAAAATAATAATGTCTGTTCATTGATGGACGATCTAGAATGAATAAGCCAGATATCCGTACTTTATCATGCCTTCAGGATTCAATTCACAGGTGCAATTAAATTAAATGCACAGGAGATAACACCTAATAATAATGGATGTAATATAGCGCATTATGCTATTGTGATCCACTGGCCCTTATACATGGAGAAGTCATTGTGAGCAGCCCTCTATAAGATGTGATTAAATTACTGTTAATGGGATGCTATTTTTATTCCCGACACACTTAAACCCTCTTTGCTTTGTGTGGATGAAGATCTGTGAGAATCAGTGACAGGTTTCGTGCTCACGAATTCAAAGTGTGGGAAAAAAAACAGTAAAAACAGAAATATTGTGAAATATTATTGCACCTTAAAATAACTGTCCTCCATGAAAGTTTAAAAGAACAGCGTTTATTTAAAAAATAATAATGTAAGCGTCTTTATTGTCAGGTTTGATGTGTCCTTGCTGAATAAAACAAGAGACCCTTCGGCAGAATGAAAACAATGAAAGAAAAACCAGCTAGATTTTATAATTCAGCTCATTTGTGGATAAAACGATTAAACGGCGGGGATCTTCATGTTGTCTCAGACTGTTGTCGAAAAGAAGCCCACCCTAAAATATCACAGTTCTTATTGAGTCTAACACGCATTCGCTCAATTTGAGAGATGATTATCTTCATCAGAACGAGTTCTCCTGTGTCATAAAATAAGCCAAATCACAGTCTGCTGCTCCTGTTGAGATGCTGTGATGACTGCTGGTGAGACGAAGGACTTCTGACACTCACACAGCCAGACGTACATCTTCTGCTCGCTGCTTCACGGGGGATATCTGTAACTCTCTCTGCAGTGAACCATCTACAGACACACGGCTCCTGCGAGGTGTTGCTTGTGGTGAGCTAGCATTTAATAACAAGCTTTGAGTTTGCATGATGGTATTTTTTGAACTATGGGAACTTTTATGTCTAAGGGGTTGATTTTTATGGAAACGTATAGATTTGTAACTCTTTTTGTTATATTAAGGTGACAAAAGATCTTGTGAATGTTTTACTTTCATGCATTATATGCATGTTTATTGCTTTGCAATGTCCCAGACACAGACTTTTGATATTCAAATATGAAAATTATTCATAAAAAAATATTGGTGACTCTGTATACCAATATGAGGTCCCATTAGTCCCATTAAGTATAACAATAAGCAATACATTTGTTACAGTAATATTTGCTAATGTTAGTAAACTGTTCCTTGTTAGTTCATATTTGCGAAGATCGATTAAATAACATTAACAGACACAACTTTTTATATTTATATTATTAGTAAATGCTGAAATTAAAACTAAGACTAATCAATTCTTTAGAAGTATTTTTCATTGTTAGTTAATGCTTAACTAATGTTAACAAATATTGCAAAGTGTTACCAAAATATCACAAGCTCAAAATTATGATAATCTATGCTAAAGGTAAAATACAAATAAACCATTTTATTATGCATTTAATTTTTATAAGAAAAAGTTAACATTTTATTTAAATAAATAAAGATAAATATAACTCGTGAGCAGATTTTATTAAATCAGGCTGTAAATGTTTCAAATTATATATATATATATATATAAATCTTTATATAAAAATATTGATTTTATTTTATTTATGAATCTTGTGTATTTATTTATACATCAAACTGGCAGCAGTTAAACATATTTCAGCAAACAAAGCAGCCAGGCATTTTTATTCCCCTAATGTTTAAAATGTAATTTCCAACAACAAAATGAAATAAAACCAAATGCAGAATTTGAGATGTGGTCAAATTACATTTATTCATAACGTTACGGGAGGACAAATCTGATGCATGTACAGTAGCCTATATCCACAACTGGACACTGGCAATAAACAAATCAGTGAGTACGTGAGAAGGTGTGTTTTAATGGATTTATTCTATTTTCTATCAAAATAAAACATAGACGGTCAGAGCAGGAGTTGCGTGCTAGCGTGTCAAACTTCTAGATCACGACAACATGAGTTTACCAAGTCTTCCAAACTTGATCCGCGACAGCTTGCGAGCCAGAGGAAAGGTACGGTACACTTCAGCAGCTACAGATGGATCAAAGATGTGCAGTACACAGAAAATCTGGAGATCTTAATAATTCAGCAACTTCTTGTGTGACATGGAGTGTAGTTCAGCTCTCTCTCAAACAGGGCACATATGGAGAAGCAGACGCGCCTCTCGCAGAAAAACGCTAAACTAACAGGAGAAGTCCCAGAAGAGAGGAGCGAGAACGCGAGAGAGGTAAAGATGGACAGAATGCGCCTCAACCCCCCTGAGGCCACGCGAGACTTCTGCTTTAGCGTGTGTGTGTGTGTGTGTGTGTGTGTGTGTGTGTGTGTGTGGTGTGTGTGTGTGTGTGTGTGTGTGTGTGTGTGCGTGTGTGTGTGTGTGCGCGCGTGTGTGTGTGTGCGCGCGTGCAGATGTGAACAGCTTGATACTGTGCACCAAATGCTGTAGGGAGAAATTCCTCCTGTTTCGCGCGTTAATTTGTGCCGAAATTAGCCACCAGAATGAAATCTGACATTCTTCAAATGATTGATTAAACTCACGAAGTTTATCAACTTCACTCTCTTCACAGAAACTAACCTGGTTTAGTCATGTTGAGGAAAGTAATTAGAACATGTAGGCCTACAGATTTATTTTGCGATAGTGACGGGCATTTTCACTTATTAGTTACTCACCAAATAAATACAATATCAATTTATTTGAGCTAAAACGGTTTTACCTGTATTCACCTTTTCCTACGCCCCATGATGCTTTGCGTGAATTCTGGGAGTAGAACTCACCTTAAACTGTAAACAATCAGCAAAAGATTTGCTCTTAATAGTAAGACCTTTTTTAAAAACTAGACATAATAAAGTGACATTTTTACTCACCCTTAAACTTACAAACTTTTGAAAAGCATGTAAAAGCATTTCAAAATGACTTTTAACATACCGTGAATAAACCTCGATTATTTAATGATGAGGTTAGGAAATGTGAGACCAATCAGAATCAAGTATTCTAGAGCGTGTGTAATAATGTTTAGTACATAATTAATACAAAATATTTAGATAATTATTGTAATATGCAATTATTTTGTCAAGTAATAAGGCCTAACTGTTTATCAAGTACACTGTTTTTTTTCAGAGAAATCTGATAACCTTTGTTTGTAGCAATATTAGGCTATAGCCTATAGTAATTTTTCACTTTTGTAATACAACATTTATTATAGTTAAAACATGATGCAGAGTGGTTACCAACCTCCAGCATAATAAAATAATCCATTACCTTGTGCGGTTAATTGCTTTCATAAAATGGCGATGTATTAATAAAGTAGAATACATAAAACTTAAATAGTGTTAAATAATATATTTCTGTAAGCTGCTCACTGTTTATGGTTCATAGCATTTTGGTGCATTAATATAGAATTCAACTGCTGCGGGTTCACAGATGAGTGCATATTGATTATTTTAAGAAACAATCCATCCGACTGGATCTTAGAGCCGAAAACAGAATATTTCACTCTGCATCTCATTTAAATGTGATTCCGCTTCTGCAGCTGGTGCTGCTGCTTGTTTCTGCTGTCGATCGATACTGCTGTGGGCACAGTGAGATTCTGCATCGCTAGTTGGCATGAATCTCTCAAACCTGTGCCACTGACTCACAAACACACAGTGATGTCTTCAGGCTCAGCTAGTTAGGTGGGCTGCATTCTCAGGCTCATGGTCTGTTCTCAGGCACACAGTTAAAGCTGGAGGAGTGAGAGACCGTCTCATTACCTACACACACACACACACACACACACACACACACACACACACACACACACACACACACACACACACAGTTTTATGGAGGGACCAGGCGTACATGTTTACTACACAAGCAGCACACACACACACCCACACACACACACACACACACAACACACACCACACACACACAACACACACACATGTTGTTTTATGGTTTTAATAGGGGACTTTCCATAGGCGTCAAATGGTTTTTTATACTAGTACAACCTGTATTATACTAATTGTCCCTACACCTAAACCTACACCTAAACATTGCCCTACACACACACAGTCATTTCTACTTTTCCCACACCAAAAACACCACACACAGATTTATAAGCATCTTTACATTCATCGGGGACACTGAACACACTCGCGCGCACACACACACACTCGCGCGCACACACACTACAGCATACACATCACACACACACACCTGTGCCAGACACACACACACACACACGACACATCGCCACACACACACACACACACACCGTGCGCGACACACACACACACACACACACATCACACACACACACGTGCTCGCACACACACACACACACACACACACAAAACACCATTGACTGAGCTAATGAGATTTTCTATTTCCTAAACATAAATAGTTTTATATAGTTTCATATATGTTTTTTTGACCATTGGGTCCCCAAAAAGATATCAAAACGTGAATCACAAAAACGTATCGATGATGATTCAACCACTCAGTGAATTCTTAAATTGAGTCTAATTAATTAGACTGACTAGATTTTTCAAGGTTCAAGGTTCTTTTATTCGTCACATACTCAATTATCCAGAATATAATCAGTAGTGAAATGTAAATCAGGTCAGGTCCGCTCAATGGACAGTGCAAAATACGTAACACAACACAAGAGAATATATATAAAATATAGGTTAAAAAAAAAAAAAAAAATATGCAATAAAATAAAATGTGCAATACAGTATACTGTGGACTTAATAAATAATAATATAAACAGGAATGTGCAAATTATGTGAAATTGGTATGTGAAATAAAACATTTAGTTTCAGCTTACAAAGTAGCTTTTCCAAGTGTTTTTTTTTTTTAACCAAATGTCCAAACGATGTGATGTGATGGATAAATTCTCTCTATGTGCGTGTGCGTTGGTGCACTGGTTTGGGCCGCAGAAAGGTCAGGGAATGAAGTTTGCCACAGTGCTTTTCCTCAGGCTCCTCATATCACTGATCATTAGGCCCGATCCAGAGATTGTTCACGCTCGTTTAGCTTTAGACTCTCCCCAACAGCTACACTACAATCTTAAACCTATTTCATGCTGTTTTGTGAAACTTCCCAGACAATTATTTATTTATTAACTCACTTAATCTGAGACAACTTTGTCTCACACCGTGTCCTAACCAGACGCCAATCCACAACATGTGATAAAGGTAGCTTTTTCATGTTAATTAAACCAGCTGCAATGTTGAAGCACATTAAGATTCTATTTGTGAATATTCTATTTGTGTTCTATTTTATTTGTTAATCTAGTGGCTAGATTAACAAATAAACAGATGTCACCCGATCTAAATATTCCCTCACAGTTTAATAGTAATGACTTTATGAATTTCTTTACTGATAAAATAGATAATATCAGAAATACAATAACAAACGTAGATTCTACAGCGTCTAGTACTTCAGCATCATTCATCGCACCCAAAGAAAAACTGCAGTGCTTTAGAACTATAGGACAGGATGAGCTAAATAAACTTATCACTGCATCTAAACCAACAACATGTTTATTAGATCCTGTACCAACTAAACTATTGAAAGAGTTGTTACCTGTTGCAGAACAACCGCTTCTCAATATTATTAACTCCTCGCTATCTTTAGGTCACGTCCCAAAACCATTTAAGCTGGCAGTTATTAAGCCTCTTATTAAGAAACCAAAATTAGATCCTTGTGAACTGGCAAATTACAGACCCATTTCAAATCTTCCGTTTATGTCGAAAATATTAGAAAAAGTAGTGTCTGCTCAATTGTGTTCCTTTTTGCAAAATAATGATATCTATGAAGAATTTCAGTCAGGTTTCAGGCCCCGCCATAGCACAGAAACTGCACTTGTTAAAATTACAAATGACTTGCTTCTTGCGTCAGACAAAGGCTGCATCTCGTTGCTAGTTTTACTTGATCTTAGTGCTGCGTTCGACACTATAGATCATGACATACTGATAGATCGATTACAAAACTATACAGGTGTTCAAGGGCAGGCTCTAAGATGGTTTAGATCCTACCTGTCCGATCGCTACCACTTTGTTTATTTAAACGGGGAGTCATCTCAATTATCACCAGTAAAGTATGGAGTACCACAAGGATCTGTCCTAGGTCCTCTGTTATTTTCATTATACATGTTGCCCCTTGGTAATATTATTAGAAAATACGGGATTAGTTTCCATTGTTATGCTGATGACACTCAACTATATATCTCAACAAAACCAGATGAAACTTCGAAACTATCTAAGCTAACAGAGTGTGTTAAAAATATAAAAGATTGGATGACCAGTAATTTTCCCCTATTAAATTCAGATAAGACCGAGATATTACTTGTTGGACCTAAAAACAGTACACAGAATCTCTTGGATTACAATCTGCAACTAGACGGATGTACTGTTACTTCCTCTACAGTTAAAAATCTGGGTGTTATATTAGACAGCAACCTATCTTTTGAAAATCATATTTCCAATGTTACAAAAACAGCATTCTTCCATCTTAGAAACATTTCCAAGCTACGGAACATGTTAAGTGTTTCTGATGCAGAAAAGTTAGTTCATGCATTCATGACCTCTAGACTGGACTATTGTAATGCACTGCTAGGTGGTTGTCCTGCATCCTCAATAAACAAGCTACAGATAGTACAAAATGCTGCGGCTAGAGTCCTTACCAGGTCAAGAAAATATGACCATATTACTCCAATTTTACAGTCTCTGCACTGGCTACCTATTAAGTTTCGTATCAGTTACAAAATATTATTACTTGCCTATAAGGCCCTAAATGATTTAGCTCCTGCGTACCTAACTAATCTACTATCACGCTACAATCCAACCCGCTCCCTTAGGTCGCAAAACTCTGGACTCTTGGTAGTACCTAGGATAGCAAAGTCCACAAAAGGAGGTAGAACTTTTTCATATCTGGCTCCTAAACTATGGAATAGCCTTCCTGAAAACGTTCGGGGTTCAGACACACTCTCTCTGTTTAAATCTAGATTAAAGACGCATCTCTTTAGCCAAGCATTCATATAATGCATCTCACAATCTTGTACTGCCAGTCCATCTGAACACATGCACATTATTATGCTTTAGCTTGGGTTATACTGATAATTTCATCCAGGGTTATTCCTGGATGGAGCCGCTGCTACGCTAATTGTTTTACTGTTTCTATGTTACTGCCACGGGATTAACATCCCGTGGTAGTTAGGAATTACACAAGCCTCAGTCTGGATCCTACCCTTAAACGATAGAGATGACCGAACACCTGAGAAGAGACAATGACAACCCCTCCGAGATGAGCCCCAGAGACAGATCTCCAGTGAGGACCTCGTCACCTAGACATCCATCGGGGAAAGACCCCCGGAACCAGTGGACCACTTACACTCTGACTTTGCTGCAGTTGGAACAAACTACTGATTTGTCTGGCCGGAGGGGAACTGGCCCCCCGACTGAGCCTGGTTTCTCCCAAGGTTTTTTCTCCATTCTGTCACCGATGGAGTTTTCGTTCCTTGCCGCTGTCGCCTCTGGCTTGCTCAGTTGGGGACACTTCATTTCCAGCACAATCATCGACTTGATTGCACAGATATTATTTAAACTGAACTAAGCTGGACAATGCCATTACTAAATTCAATAATGAAATGCATTCAGCAGATAACTGAGTGTTAAATCCTGTCATTTTACATTATTGACAAATTTGCCTATTTTGATATTGTGCAGTGCTTTGTTACAATTTGTATTGTTAAAGGCGCTATATAAATAAAGGTGACTTGACTTGACTTGACTATTTTAGAAATAGTTTCTATTTCTGCACAGTCGCGTCTAGAACATCAACATACAAGCTATGACAAAAATGATCACAGTTACTGATTATGTGCTTTATTTAATGTTAAAAGGATTTAATGTGAGTTTGAATATGGATAATTCCCCTCAGATCTTGAAAAAGGAGACATACAGTAAACATTAAAGGGGACTTATCATTTAAAAATCACTTTTATAAGGTGTTTCAACAGTTGTGTGGCCGCAGTGTGGGAAAACAACCAGCCTATAATGTTAAAAATCCACCAAATTATTTTATATATAAAAAACAATAAATCATATACAGTCTCTCCAAAAGAGCTGTTTCAGATTCTCCCTCTGTTCACGTCACTGAGAAGAAAATGTCCTCCATTACTGGAGATATATACGATGTCAGCATCAATTACAAGTGTTGTGTTTTGAGATGCACTAATGAACATAGGAAGTCCCCATAATCTCCCCTCATCTGAGCAGAGGAAACTGTGGTTAAATTTCATTTTCGAAGGAAATATCCCAGAATAAAATTGTAACGTCCCCTAAATGTTTAGGAATCAATACCAACACTTTGTGCGAGAATATCAGCTCCAGACAAAGTAAGTATCACGAGTTTGTTTTCCAAATTGCTTTTCTAAAAGAGCTTCTTGGCACTCTGCAAGGCTAATTGCTAATTAGCTAATTGCTAATTGCTATCATTGTCTCTGCCTGTTTTCCTCAGCCCTTTGAAGATGCACTGAAACTGTATTTTTGACCTTCAACCGTTTGCAGTCCGTTGAAACGAACTATGAAATACATAAACATCTTGGATGACATGTAGTTCCTGTGGCTCAGTGGTAGAGCATTGCGTTAGCAGCGCAAAGGTTGTGGGTTCAATTCCCAGGGAACACATGTACTGACAAAAATATGTATAACCTGAATGCACTGTAAGTCGCGTTGGATAAAAGCGTCTGCATAAATGTAAATAAGGGTGAGTAAATTATAAGGACATTTGAAAGTGAACTAATCCTTTAAGCAAAAGTCTCCATTTACTTTCCATTTATTCTCACTGTTGTCTAGAAGCAATCGAGATTCAAAAGAGATCAAAATAATTAGTGCTTGGCGTCTTGAAAATGACTTTTCAGATGACATCACCTAGTACTGTTACTTTTTAACCCCGCCCACTTTTCATTTTTTTTGACCCAATCTATTTCCATTATATCAAATCTATGTGTTTCTCACTAAACATCCTGGAAATCGTCAGATTAGGGAAGTCCAATGCATTGCAAATGGCATTTTACATTGATTTTAATGCCACCACTGTCCAAGAGAATTAATCAAGATATTAAAAGGACTTAATTTGTATTTATTGTTTCAGGCACTTCGACTTTTTGCAGTGCCACCACGGCAGCGATGCGATGGCGGCGCCTGCTGCACAGATCTACCGTGGAGTCTGTGAACGCTCTCGCTGGCGTGACACAGTCATGTTCTAGTGTTTTATTTACTGCTCCTCGCCGAGCACGACACACACATACATCAATTTCACATCTGCTGACATCTCTGTGACTGACAGGTGCGTTTGATAAGACACGCTTTTCTCCATTTGGGCGTGTGAGCTGATGTACACGTGTAGAGTTAATACCGCCACTGCCGCCCTGCACCGCTGCACAGTAATACTCTCTGATCGCAGAGACGCGCCCGTGTCGTTCAGGCCTCACACACATACACGCACGCGGCCCCGGTGCAGAATGGCTCGGCTCCAGGAATAATTGAATGGTTGGATTCTTCTCTGCGCGCTGGTGCTGAGAGTCGGAGAGGGACTGACAGGATTCAGGAACTCATATCAACACCGTGTCTCAGAATAATGCATTCGTGACAGTCAGCACCTCTGCTGTCAGATTAGCTGATCTCTGTGAGTGAGCAGCACGGATTTATGGGAAACATCTTTTTAATGAGGGTTTAGGCTACTCTGGATTATGACTTACACAGCTGGGGCCTTCTGATGAAAACTCAGGCTAGAATTATATCAGGCGATATGCACAAATGATTAGTTGACCATTAGCATAATTTTAGTGCAAAAATCATTTTTTGATTAGTATGATGTGTTGTCCAGGAAAATATCTTTAGATATCACAAAAACACTTGCATATTTCACACTTGAAATTTCTGTTTCAAATAAATGGTGCTTTTGATCTTTCTGTTCATTTATTCATTTATTACAATTTCTGGGATCATTGAAGACTGGAGTAATGGCTGCTGAAAATTCAGCTTTTCCATCAATGGAATACATTCTCATCTAACAAAAATATGTTCTAATAATGTTTTCCCATTAAACTATGAAAATGTCAGGCCCGGTTCTTGCCAGATATCCTGGGTGGGCAATTGTTGTTGTTGTTGTTGGGGGGGTTGGGGTTGTGGTGGTAGTAGATAGATAGATATGTTTTATACCATGTATATTATACAGATTTTGGGGGACTGAGGTGGAAGGAGTCGGACGTGTTTCTGAAGCGGGAGCTGGGGAAGTTGGAGTTTGTGAAGCAACAGAAGCCACACCATGGTCACTGCTGCTGGAGCCACTAGGCTTCTTTATAGGCACCAAAAATCTATGCATTGCATTTACACGCAAATACTATGACTTTTTAACGCTCTTTATCGCTTGCATGACTGTCACTGAAGCCGCCCGCTTCGTGAGTGTAAACCGCGCCGTTGCTTTCAGCCAATCAAAATACTGCAATTTTACTGGTGTTGTTTTGTGATTGGTCGGGGCATTCTACAGCCCTTACTCGAACTTCTCAACACAGAGCCCGCCTCAGATTGATTTTAATCAATACACAAATCATAAAAATGAGTCACGCTGTCTTTACCTACATTCTGATTGGGTGGGCTTACCCCACCCCTGCCCATGCCTAGAGCCGGCCCTGGAAAATGTTATAATAGAATGTTTTTAAACATTTAAAATGACTGTTTTATGATAAATGTCAGTTATAGATGTACAGTTATTATGTATTAAAGACGTTCTTCTTGGTTATGTGAATGTTAGGAACATTCCATTCTGTCTTTTTTTCAATGTTAAAAAACGTTTTTTTCTTAGTTATGCGGACATCAGACGAACATTACATTTGATTATTTTGAAAACGCTATTTCTGAAGGTTTGTACACATTCCAAACATACAGTTTTTGATGTATTATTAAGAACATTTCTTCTTGATTATTCATACGTTAGAGAAACATCCCATTCTATAATTTTGAAAATATTATGAGATTGTACTATTTTAATGAATGAAAAACGTTATTAAACAAGGTATGAATAACGTCATAAGTACATTCCAAGAACATTGTTCTAAAAACATTTTTTATTTACATATTAGAACTTATGTAAAATATTAATAATGTTTCTTTAACATTATTCCAAGAGTATTTTGTCCTAACATTTATATACGTTATAGAATCATTCCCTGTTAGCTGGGCTACAGTTATATTATAGAAACAAATATATCACCGAAAACAGATATTTTAAATTATAATAATATTTCACAATATTACTGTTTTTACTGCATTTGTGATCAAATAAATGTAGCCTTGGCGGGCAGAAGGAACTTCTTTTAAAACATCTGAAGACATGAAGTCAAGACATTTTGAAGACAATATGAAGATAATTCAAAGTCATTGTGTTGCTTTAGAGTCAGTATCATTCACCATCAGTCTATCATTGACTTTAGTTCATACTAGTGATCATTGCACTTGATCAGAGTTGGTCAATCTTTTTGTGATTGAACTATGGTCTGTTCTGGTCAATTTAAGCACTTTTATTTTAAAACATTTAAATTGTTAAATTGACAAGCCGAGTTGAGCATTATCATATTTTTAGTGCAGTTCTGAAACACTTTTTGTACAGTCTTCATGCTTTATCTGCTCCTGATCCACTTTGCGGTGATATATGTCTCCAGTATATTTTACAGCCAGTTCGGCTCCATGCTGTCAATCAGATTTATCAGATAGCCGTTTTCTGTTTTTCTCCCGCAGGTGCTAAAGACAAGAGCCAGACAGATGCCTGTGAAACTAATGCAAGCTTATTCTTGATCACTGTAGGACAAACAAACACATATTCACAAGCATTCATCCGACATATGGGAAAAGATCCAGCTGCGGTCTCAAAATTCATGCGGTTTCATCTAATCCACTGATAATCTCTTCCACAGAGACGTGAGCTAGAAATAGCAGAGACTTCCAGCCGAAAAAAGCATAGTCGAGCATATTTTTCACTCACCCTGCTGACAAGACATCAGGAAGATTGAAAAAAATGACAACAAACTTGAAGAAAAGGCTTGCTGTGCTCGCATTTATCAAACACAAACACTGTGTGACATTCAAATAGGGACACACAACTCATGTCCTTAGTCATTCTGACTGTGTTATAAATGCAACTGCTATAATTGTAGAAAAAAGACAGGATGCAAACAACAAACTGCCTTAAACTTGCTCCACGCAGCTGGCGGGGGGGAAACAAAAGAAATAAACGTGTAAGGAAACAGCAAACAGTGTGTGATTAAGTTCAGTGTGTGTCGGGAGCGGAGGGGTTTGTAATGTGGCAGTTGGCTGCTCCCCGTGGAGTCGCCCACCTTCACACCAAACTCCCACATAAACAAGGTCGACTCGTTTAAAACACAAACCAAGCCCCATTATTCAAATTCTATTCAGCCAAAGTTTGTTGCATTGGCAAGGCCATGCAGATTATGCACACCAGTGTTGAATAAATTCACCTTTCAAATCTGGTGTGAATATTTTAAGATATGAACTCCAAAAGAAGGACATGAAGCTTTTTAGGACGCTGAGATAAAATCAGCATAAATGTAGTTCATGCAACTTCCAAGTTTTAGTCATTATGATAAGTTTGAAAGAGGACTCATCCTTTTGTGTGAAGCTCTGAAATCTTATTTGTGTCTACGCCAAATTGTTTATGTTCATTTAATCAATTTGACATATCAATTTAAAGTGAGTGGTAAACTAATAGTGGCAACAGCTCGTTGGAGTGGTGAATGTTGTGTTATGCATCTTCAGTTTTGTCATTTGATAAGTTTGAAATGGTGTTTTTTTGTGATTGAAATCTATGTGTCTACGCCATGTGCTTGTTGTGTTGTGTGTGTGTGTGTGTGTGTGTGTGTGTATGTGTCGTGTGTGTGTGTGTGTGTGTGTGTGTGTGTGTGTCGTGTGTGTGTGTGTGTGTATGTGTGTGTGCTGTGTGGTGTGTGTGTGCTGTGTGTGTGTGTGTGTGTGTGTGTGTGTGTGTCTGTGTGTGTGTGTGTGCGTGTGTGTGTGTGTGCGTGTGTGTGGTGTGTGTGTGTGTGTGTGTATGTGTGTGTGTGATACAATTTTAGGTTATAAAAAACATTGTGGGAACATTGTTATGAAATGTTTTTAAAATGTTGAAATATGTTGTGATTACGTTAAAAATTAAAAATTGCAAAAATATTTCTTAAAATGTTCTACTAACTTTATTTTCATCCAAAATATAACGTTATGTGATTCAATTATTTTTAATATTCTAAGAATATTAAAATTAAAATTATTTATGATTAGAATGTTACTTAAAGTTTACAAAAACATTTCTTACAATGTTCTACTAACTTTAATTTCACCCAAAATACAATGTTGTTTGAACATTCATTTTTAGAATTCAAGAATATTCAAATGTCCATTTTTTGTTGTGATTACAGGTACATTTAAAAAAATTGAATATCATGAAAAAGGTCAATATTTTTTGTCACTCATTTCAGAAAGTGAAACCCACGTATTATATAGATTCATTACACAGAGTCAAATATTTCAAGCTCCTATTTCTTTAAATATTGATGATTATGGCTTACAGATAACGAAAACCCAAAATTCAATGTCTCAGAAAATTAGACACATTACATTACATAAGATCAATAAACAAAAAAATGATATTTTAAACAGAAATGTTAGGCTTCTGAAAAGTGTGTTCATTTCTATGCACTCAATACCTGGTTGGGCCTCGTTTAGCATGAATTACTGCATCGATGCGGTGTGGCATCGAGACAATCAGCCTGATTTTTAGTATTCTAAGAATGTCAAAATGTCCCGTTTTCTTATCGTGATTAGAACATTATTCAAAGTTTACAAAAACGTTTCTTAGAACATTTATCAAGTACAAATAACATCACAAGAAGATTCTGAGAATCTTTATCTCAAAATGTTTTTTAATGTTTTAAGAACATTCATCAAGTAACAATAACATCATGACAACGTTCAGAGAATAATGTTCTAAGAATGTTTTCTCTCAATGTTATGAGAATGTATCAAATATTAATGAAGTTACAAGAATGTTCCATAAACATTCATTTAAGAATGTTTTGTCCTAACATTTAAACGTTAGAGAAAGTTATGACAACGTTTCCAGTTAGCTGGGCAGGACATTGCTAGATGGTTGCTAGGCCATTGAGGGTGGTTGCTAGGTGGTTGTTTTTTTCTTTAATAACCTTCATCTGATTAAGTTTTTTTCCTCCTGCAGTTTAATATAGAAAGAGATGTGAATGATATGAGGGTTAATAAATCATTAAAAAATATTATTTCTGGGCGATCTATTCCTCAAGATGCAGACTTTTATAGACAGAATCTTCTTCCTGTTGTAGTTCCGGTTCCTCTCACAGGATATAGACTGAAACAACAGGAAACACATGGACAAAAGACCTAATTCTGTCTTTGTTTCATTATCATTTTTTCTGTACATGCTTGATGTGTATTTTCATTTGCTTCTTTATGAATGCTAAATGTACACACAGAAAAAAAAGTTATTTTGGTCACTTGGAAGTTTTAGTGAGCAAAGAAAACAGTGAAAACTTCTGGTTTGAAACTGTAACTTGAACAGAACAATACAGAAGACAAATCTGAGCCTTTTTCAAGCTAAAACTATGCTTCAGTATCCATGAGGCCTCCATTTTTCCTGATTTGAATATTTCCTCCAGCGTTTATTAATGGAGATCGCATGGATTATTTTCTTGAGAAATTGCATACTGCATAAAGTTAACACGGTTTGGGCTGAAGTGAATTCAAGTGAATAAACTTACTCTCTCTCTCTCTCGCTCTGTCTCTGTCTCTGTCTCTGTGCGTGTGTGTGTGTGTGTGTGCGTGTGTGTGTGTGTGTGTGTGGGGTGCGTGTGTGTGTGTTGTGTGTGTGTGTGTGTGTGTGTGTGCGCGTGTTGTGTGTGTGTGTTCACAGGGCCAATGTGTTCACAGGGCCAAAATAAGCAGCAGAAGAGCACTTCTATTTCCTCTAACTCAAGAGTGCAGGGGTGAAAAGTCAGACGAAGGACAGTATGACAGATCGAGGGAAGGTAAAGTAGAGGTCAACGTCGCAGTGGCCATTTCCTGCCTGATCCCTATCTCGCGCTCCATTTCACTACACACACCTGGGAGAACTACACACACCACACACACACTCACACTCACACACACACACACACACGCACGCACGCACACACGCACGACACACACACACACACACACACACACACACACACACACACACACACACACCACGCACATCACACACACACACACACACACACACGAACACCTAGTACATACACACCACACACTACACACAGTACACATCACACACACATCACACACCACACACACACTAGACACACATCACACACACCACACACACACTACACACATCACACAAGAACACACTTACGCACACATCACACCACACACATCGACATGGAAAACTCTTTACTTGTCTGTAAAATGTCTTTATGTACTGCAGTGCACCAAATTAAACAGTACATCAATTAAATTAAATTCTGTCATCATTTACCCTTATGCTATTTGTATGACTTTTTCTGTGAAATGCATTTTTGTAATTTTTCCCTCATATAATGTCAATATTGTTGTTTAACCCCAGCATTCTTTAAAATAACTCCTTTTGTGTTCTGCAGAAGAAAGTCATTTTCAGACAGAATTGTGACTGTTGTCTGGTCTAGAGCTTTACTAGATGATTGCTGTCTCGTTGTGGGTGGTTGCTAGGCTGTTGCTTGGTGGTTACTCTGTGGTTGTGATATCGTTGTGAGTGGTTTCTATGGTGTTATTATGTGGTTGCTAGGTGTAGTGTTTTGGATGGTTGATGTTTGGTGTGTTGTGATTTCTAGGGTGTTGCTAGATGGTTTCTTTGATGTTGTGGCTGGCTGCTAAGGTGTTGCTAAGTGATTACTAAGGTGTTCTATAATACAATTAGTGTAGTTAAGGTGTTCCGTGTGGTTGCCAGGTTGTTTTAGTGGTGTCTAGGGCTTTGCTAAATGGTTGTTGTTTTGTTGTGGGTGGTTGCTAGGGTGTTACTAGGTGGTTGCTAAATTGTTTTGGGTGGTTGTTAGGACTTCGCTACATGGTTGCTGTGTTGTTGTGGATGGTTGCTAGGTGGTTACTCTGGCTGTAATATTGTTGCGAGTGATTTCTAAGGTGTTGCTAGTTGTTAAGGTGTTTCTGAGTGTTTGCAATGATGTTTTGGAAGGTTACTATTGTAGATAGTTGCTAGGGTGTTCTGAGTGGTTGTCGGGGTGTTTTTGGTGGCTTTGCTAGATGGTTGCTGTATTGTTGTGGGTGTTTGGAAGGCAGTTGCTAGGTGGTTTGAGAGTGGTTACTACATGCAAAAAATAAGCAATACGGTGTATACGTGTGTTTGGCCCGTCTACACCACTGGTTACGATGATGTTCCTATGTGATTGCTTGGTTGTTTTGAGGTTGTTGGGACTTTGCAAGATAGTAACTGTGGTGTTGTGTCTGGTTTGCTAAGGTATTGGTAAGTAGTAGGGTGTTCTGGAAGATCACTGTGGTGACCATTGGCAGGTGATTGCCTCAGGTCTGTGTTTTTGTTCATACATTAAAAAACGCACTAATACATTTAAAATGATTTAAGTCACTCTGTAGAAGAAGAGCACACTGTTAGCATCCCCAACAGTCTCTCTCAGCCTCAAACGTGTGTGATTTTTGTCTTTCATAACCTTCATCCGATTGTTTTTTTTTCCTGTGGTTTAATCAGAACGGCACAGACAGATTCAATTATCCCGGCCACCTGAACACACAAAGCAGCTCGGCAGTGAGCGCGCTCTATTGTTGGTCTAAGCATCAGCCATGCTAATGGGAAATATTGATTCAAATCTTCTCTGGCTTTCGCTTTGGTCCAGAGCTTGTAGATTTGTCTCTCTCACGGCTCCGCTGCTGGTAACAGGCCGATTGGATCTGAATCAGAAGTGGAAGGCTGTTATTTCATCCCTGTTTATTTCCCCTGAGACCGAGCAGAGATCGTCTCCGAATGTGATATTACGATAAAGATGTAAATCAAGCAGCGATTTACAGACTGCGATACACAGTTCAAAACATTTTGCTGCTTGTGTGGTTTAGTGTATACGTGAGAAGCGTTTGCTGAGGTGTTTATTGGCATGTTAATGTTGATTATGTATCATCATGAATTTTGAATACACTGTTAAACAAATGATAGACTCTCTCTCTTTTTCTGTCTCTCTCTCTGTCATTTCAGGTTGGTATGACAAAAGCTACAGTGAATTTCCAAAACATTTGCGAGGTCTATAGAGAATTAAACCCGTCTCTCTCTCTCTCTCCCGAGTGTGTAGATGGCAGTGCAGTATGCGGGCGTCCAGCCAGAGAGAAGTATAGTAGATTCATCATCTGTACAGTGTCCACGCAAACGACTGCGGCTCAGATCACTACATAAATCTGCTCTGACTCACTTAATGAAGCTCAATTTCCCCGGACCGACCGAGGCAGCCAGATTTACTTGAGCGTTATGATGCTCCAAAAGCGTTATCTGTCCCTCTCTCATATCGTCTGAACAGACGTCTTATTCTTCCCTCAACAGAATGGGTTCATCAGCTTTGCCGTCTCTATTTCTCTCCCAAATCACATCCCGCCAAAGCAAAACACTTTTACATGTTTGTAATTAAACTGTAAGGTATAAGATGTCCTGTTTAAGTTGATTTATGATGCACAGTCCCTTTACAGGCATTATTATATTTACAATATGGTTGTGATTGACTCAGAAAACTTGGTTCGGAAAAGTCACAAGTGACCGTCTTGATGACTAATGAGTCGTTGAATCATTAACTCGGCTGATTTGTTTAGAAAGACTGATTCGTTCAGGAACAATACAAGCTGTCCTCATATGAATCATTCATGAATCGTTCAAAAACTTTGATTCATTCTGGAAAAAAAGGGACAGATGTTATGAGTGAGTCATTGAATCATTAACTCGGCTAATTTGTTTAGAAAGACTGATTCGTTCAGGAACAATACAAGCTGTCCTCATATGAATCATTCATGAATCGTTCAAAAACTGATTCATTCTGTAAAAAAAGGCACAGATGTTATGAGTGAGTCATTGAATCATTAACTCGGCTAATTTGTTTAGAAAGACTGATTCGTTCAGGAACAATACAAGCTGTCCTCATATGAATCATTCATGAATCGTTCAAAAACTTTGATTCATTCTGGAAAAAAGGGACAGATGTTATGAGTGAGTCATTGAATCATTAACTCGGCTAATTTGTTTAGAAAGACTGATTCGTTCAGGAACAATACAAGCTGTCCTCATATGAATCATTCATGAATCGTTCAAAAACTTTGATTCATTCTGGAAAAAAGGGACAGATGTTATGAGTGAGTCATTGAATCATTAACTCGGCTAATTTGTTTAGAAAGACTGATTCGTTCAGGAACAATACAAGCTGTCCTCATATGAATCATTCATGAATCGTTCAAAAACTTTGATTCATTCTGGAAAAAAGGGACAGATGTTATGAGTGAGTCATTGAATCATTAACTCGGCTAATTTGTTTAGAAAGACTGATTCGTTCAGGAACAATACAAGCTGTCCTCATATGAATCATTCATGAATCGTTCAAAAACTTTGATTCATTCTGGAAAAAAAGGGACAGGTGTTATGAGTGAGTCATTGAATCATTAATTCAACTGATTTGTTTAAAAAAACTGATTCATTCAGGATTAATCAAGTGACACTCTTTATGATGGAGTAATTAATGCATTCATTATGTGGAACATTAAATAATATATTTTAAGAAATGTTTTTTGATCATACAATGGAGGTCAATGGTAACCAAATAGTTTTGGTTTTGGTTCACTATATGTTCGAGAAAAGAACAAACGTCACAAACGTCATGAGAGTGAGTAAATAATGACAGAATTTACATTTTTGGGGTGAACTAACTTTTTAAATATTCAATACAGAATTACGTTAATAATTTGAGATGCATTATTAGGGTTTTAAAAAGTTTTAAGAAATAAAGAACTTTCAGAGATTGAGTCAAAAACGTGGAGTTTTCTCTCAGAATATTTTCTCTATTTTATCTGTCTTTCACTCTTCTATCTGTTTTTTTCACCGCTGTTTTACACAGCAGGACGTTTCCTGGGATTTTCATGTTTTTACTGTCCCAGATATTTCTTTCTTAAAGATTTTTAGTTTTTTTAAAAGCATAAAAAATCACTCTCTCTTAAATGCAAGCAAGGTTACAATTAATATTACATTAAAATATTTTAACATTTCAAAACAACCCCGCTATTCGTTGGAAACTGGGTAGCAAATTTAACAATTATTTAACTGGCTCATAAGAATGAAGTGCTTAAATATTTGCCGTATCCAGTGTTTATGTGCTGTCTCTCTCTCTGTGTTCAGTGAAGCATGCAGCGCCGTCGTACATGTCGAGTCCCATACGGAGAGGGAGAGGTATCTGTAATCTCCCATCATGCATCAGGACAGCCGGCGTAAGATTGATGACACTCTTCGGAAGCAACAGAAGACGGGCCGCCCGTGAGCAGCCGCTTATGAGACCTGATAGACTCGTCTCTTAATAAACAGCACTGATATGTCAGCCACGCCGTGTTTCACCCAAAACAGACGAGAGAGAACAAGAAATTGAGTGAAGAGAGAGAGAGAGAAATAGAGAGGAAAAAATCCCTGCAGTCTCCCACTGGAGCCGTTTCAGGCACCATGTTATGACCAGTGAGCTGCACACCTATACACTAGACACAGCATCAATATTCAAATTAAAACAGAGTCAGAGCATTTCATATAGTGCTCAACTTATGGAAGAAAGTTACTATCAGGAGCATTTTGTGTGTAGTGTAATGTGAGCGCAAAACTCAATGGTGCTCAAGTCAAAAGATCTTCTATCAGGCCAAACTATATACGTTGCAAACTATATAAATTGCAAAGAAATCATAAATACTATTAAAAATATTAATAAAAATGACAAAAACTCAAATCAAAACTACTAAAACTTTAAGTAAAATTAAAGGGAAACAGAATATATTTAAACATTTTAATTTAAAATATTATATATATTTTTTTTGATTGGATGTTGATATGTGGGCATGGCATTCACAAGTGGAGTTAAAGATTTCAAGGTCAAAACATTTAGAAAAAATGAGACCCGTACAACTGTTTACAATAAACTTTATAACATGCATTTATAAAATAGATAATGTAATAATCAGGATTTGTTCAAATCTCTGTCAGTATGAAAATAGTAACAGCACAGAAAGTCCATACCGAGATGGTTTACTCATATTAATATGAATTTTAATAAAATGCAACACAGTACTACAGAAAAAGTCCCTGCACTCTAAATAAAAGAGCCAGTTGATAATTGGTCTCGTTGCTTTGTGACGTTAAATGCACACAGGCTGGACTAATTTACACTTTTTAATTACAGGTATTTGAACATAATAAATATATTTATGGAACAATTCAAATCAGATTTATTGCAGATTTACAGGTACATTTATTAATTTAGCAGATGCTTTAATACAAATTAAATATGTTATTTAAATGCTAGTCTGTAAAGAGTTTTCAAGATTTCAGTATTTCTGCATTCAAACAGAGTTGGTCTTGCGTGCCCAAAATAACTTGAATGTATGGCTGCTGAGTGAACAGACTTTCCTCTAAAGGGACTTTAGTGAGACCACCAATCTTCAGTATTTCAAAGTATTTGGCCTTTAAAGATGCGCTATAACATATAGATTACATGAAAATACTACCAATATTTTGAGGATATCCCAGTCCAACCAGTTTCAGTAGGAAATGTGTAAACTAGCATAAAACTATTTCATGGGATCAGGCTGAAATGATCAGGGGACCTTGTTAAAGATAAATGTCAGCTGCTTGTTTCCAACCCTTTGGTTAAAAAAGCTTTAGTATGAATGATGCATTTAGCGCTTTATTGTGTATTGCTGTACACAGTGTTTACAATCATGTGTGGGGGGGGTCTTCGTGTGCTGCCGGATCCTGTTTATTACCTACTGTGACTAGATAGGCACGTTTCTGATCACCAAATGTGGTCAAACGTGTATAGATGTATTTATCTGTCATCAGATGTTTGAAGCTGTGGAAGTTAGTGGCTCGTGGCCTGGTAGGAAGTTTCGAGTTCTCAAACGTACATGCTTTTATTTCAAGAGATCAAATGAAAATGTGATTTTTCATCATATGATCCACGACTGAAATATCTGTTTGCAAACACATCGGAGAAGATCAAGTCTTTCGTGCGAGTCGTCAAACAGCAAAGTGCTCGTTTCAAAGAAGCAAAACACAAAAGAAACCATTAAAAACCAGCCAATAACTGATATTATTTCATGCATCCAAACACCCAACAAAAGACAGAAAGCTCTGCCACGTTTACGGAGTCTGCTATTTACAATATTCTATATTTTCACTGTAAAAAATGTTGTATCTGTCACAATTCTATCTCCTCTACAGTGTATAAGGCCTTGTTAAAGTCAGTCGTGTGTGAAATGGTGTTTTGAAATAAATGAAACCGACCAGGAAGCGCGGGAGAAGCCGAATATTGCGTTGTCAGGCTGACAGGC
This sequence comes from Schizopygopsis pylzovi, assembly GCA_027422435.1. Lineage (NCBI taxonomy): Eukaryota > Metazoa > Chordata > Actinopteri > Cypriniformes > Cyprinidae > Schizopygopsis > Schizopygopsis pylzovi. Next base: position 32,751,490 of record CM049830.1, read on the forward strand.
AGGCAGTGAAAATTTAACAAGAGCCATCATCTAACGGAAAAAACGGGTTAAATAAAAAGCCGCCGCATCTCCCGCGCTCGTATTGACACGCCGGTGGCGGGGGGGCATTTTTCACTGTCTCATCAAGACGAAGCATTATAGGAGATCAATCAGATAGTTTTTCCATTCTCCTGCAGGCCTGCCCTCGTCAGTTTGAAAAGAGTTTGTGGAGACTTTCTCTTATGTGAAACGGTATCGAACCTCACTAAGATGTCTCTTCCGCGGCTGACCTCGAGACCTCCGTATTGTTAATCGGTTAAATTCGTCGATGGCGCCGCCGAAGCTCAGCTGTGATCAGCGTTTTAACGGAGGCCTTTGAAGACGAGCGCCGCTCTTGACACGCCGTTAAATATCACACCGCAGCTAAATGTGACAGTATTGTGAATCAATGCCACGAGAGACAGAATAAATGCCCCTCTTCTGTGCAAAAGCCCCTTGAATTGTGGAAATAATTCATTTTCTCTGCTGCGACCATTTTGTCTTTCTGAAGGAGTTTTCGTAAGAAACACTAGACTACAAAAACACAACCCCACATTATTCTCGTCATGCAGTGGGAACGGTTGCTGAAGGTAATTACCAGAGAAAAATCATATATCACGCCTTTAACCTGGAGAGCTTGTATATCTTTAGGGGTCGTTAATTTTAAAAGAGCGCCATTAACCTGGGGTGAGATGTAATGACAGACAGAGAGGGCAGCCTTTATAAAACAAACTCATGCAGATGTGACCACAGGGGGAAAGAGTGCGTGTGTGTGGTGTGTGTGTGTGTGTGTGTGTGTGTGTGTGTGTGTGTGAGAGAGAGAGAGAGAGAGAGAGAGAGAGTGTGTGTGTGTGTGTGTGTGTGTGTGTGTGTGAGTGTGAGTGAGTGTGTGTGTGTGTGTGTGTGTGTGTGTGTGTGTGAGTGTGTGTGTGTGTGTGTGTGTGTGTGTGCGCGCGTGCGTGTGTGTGTGTGTGTGTGTGTGAGAGAGTGTGTGTGTGTGTGTGTGTGTGTGTGTGCGTGTGTGTGTGTGTGTGTGTGTGTGTGTGTGTGAGAGAGAGATTGTGTGTGTGTGTGTGTGTGTGTGAGAGAGAGAGAGTGCGTGTGCGTGTGTGTGTGTGTGTGTGTGTGTGTGTGTGTGTGTGTGTGTGTGTGAGAGAGAGTGTGAGTGTGTGTGAGAGTGTGTGTGTGTGGTTCAGGTATACCCTACGTTATGGGGACAAAATGTCCCCACAACGATGGCAATATCCAAAATCCTTGTCCGTGTGGGGACATTTATTGGTCCCCATGAGGAAACCAGCTTATAAATCAGACTAAGTGATGTTTTTTGAAAATGTAAAATTGCAGAATGTCTCCTGTGATGGTTAGGTTTAGGGATAGGGGCAGTGTAAGGGGATAGAATATACAGTTTGTACAGTATAAAAACCATTACGTCTATGGAAAGTCCCCATAAAACATGGAAACCCAACATGTGTGTGTGTGTGTGTGTGTGTGTGTGTGTGTGTGTGTGTGTGTGTGTGTGTGTGTGTGTGTGTGTGTGTGTGTGTGTGTGTGAGTGTGAGTGCGTGTGTGTGTGTGTGTGTGCTTGTGTGCGTGTGTGTGTGTGTGTGTGTGTGAGTGTGAGTGCGTGTGTGTGTGTGTGTGTGTGTGTGTGTGTGTGTGTGTGTGTGTGTGTGTGTGTGTGTGTGTGTGTGTGAGTGCGTGTGTGTGTGTGTGCTTGTGTGCGTGTGCGTGTGCGTGTGTGTGTGTGTGTGTGTGTGTGTGTGTGTGTGTGTGTGAGTGTGAGTGCGTGTGTGTGTGTGTGCTTGTGTGCGTGTGTGTGTGTGAGGCCTAAAACCCTGATAATAACTAATGTTTTTTTAAGCTTTGTAGTAAAAACCATCATCACTGTGGAAAAAGCTAGTCTACTGTGCCTTGGACGATTTTTTAAATATCTCCTTTTATGTTCAATAAAAAAAAAAAATCACAGGTTTCATTTTTTGGCTGTTTTCTGCAAATCTATTTTTTGGCTTGTATTAATGGAGGTTATAAATCAGTAAAAATGCAGGGTGTGAATCATCTTACGCCGTCATTTAGACTTATGGGGTGTGAGAAAAAGGTGTCGGGATCAACAACATCACACCAGCAGATCAAATGTGAGACTTTTAATAGCATAAACAAAACCTGCCATGAAAATGAGACGAGCCGCATGATACTAAAGCAGTGTAAAGCTCAAGGGTTCAGAACAATGTAAGCACTATAGTGCAGTAATTTCAGCTGCGCTTACATTAACACACTTACAGTGGATGTCTATGGGACTAGACTCGTTAAAAAGGTGTTGTGTGAGATGTAAAGCTGTCTACATTGTCCTCTTGAAGAGGAATATTTGACTATTTCTGGATATGTTAAGTGTAAATGGGTGGATATTTCCAATCAGTCAGGGTTTAGATGGTCTGTTTTAGATGCTGTAAATGTTGATATACACTGGAAACTAATAGTAGTGATTGTTATTGTGTAGTGGTTTAGTAGTGGTTCCTGTGGCTCAGTGGTAGAGCATTGCGTTAGCAGCGTGGGTTCAATTCCCAGCGAACACACATACTGATAGAAACATGTATAGCCTGAATAAGTCACTTTGGATAAAAGCGTCTGCTAAATGCATAAATGTAAATTATTGGCAGTCAACATATAATTTACTGTGAATTCATTATACAACAGCGGGTGCTTTACCAGTGACAGATTCTTCTTTGAAAGCTCTTAAAATCATCAAATGGACTTCAATTTTCTTTTCAAGCTTTCCTTATTCTTTCTTTTTGTCAGAAGCCCATTTTTGATATTATTCCACTTTATGAAACTTACAATTTTGAAATAAATCTCTTCTGTTCACCAAGCCTGCATTTATTTGATCAGAAATAGTCAAAACAGTAATATTGTGAAATATTATTAAGATTGAACTGTTTTCTGTGTAAATATATTGTAACTTATTCCTGTGATCAAATCTGAATTTTCAGCATGATCCGTTCAGAAATCATTATAATATGCTGATTTGCTGCAGAAACATTTCTGATTATTATCGATGTTGAAAACAGTTGTGCTGCTGAATATTTTTGAGAATGAATAGAAAGTTCAAAAGAACAGCATTTATTTGAAATATGTCACTTTTGATCAATCAATTGAATGCATCCTTGCTGAATAAAAGTTTTAGTTTTCTGAACACTTGTGAATGACATGTATTACAGCGTGCAATGTTTTATACTGTGCATTATTACAAATTGTACCTTTTTTTTTCCTAAATAGTTTTTTGTGCCAATGGATTGAACCCGGAACGTTCTGTTAATGCAATACGTCCGATGCGATGTCTTCACACCAAATCAAGTCTGTTTCTTGAGTAAGTATCATGATATGTGCTGAAAGGTTTGGCCACAAACACTGTTCTCAGAGAGAGTCCGGCTCTCTGCTTTGTTTCTTTGAGAATATAAATATTTCCCTCTCGAGCATGTGGTCTGATCTTTCCCTGGAGTCCCGGGCCCTTTTGCCCAGTGGTGTAAACCATATAGCCCCTCGGGGAGTTGGCTGAGGGGGCGTCACGGAGGCCCTGTTGATTTCTGTTTGGCCTTTCTCTTCCTCGGGCCAGAGCGGCATGTCACATTAGAAAGGTTTATTTTCCTACATCAGAGCAAAGCACATCATTCTTCACTCGCAGAACCTGAGAGAAAAACACAGAGAGAGACTGTGACCGAATGACTCCACAAGCAAAACACCCGCTGCCATCATTCACCGTGAGCACGGCCGCAGATCTGAGGCCGATCACAACTGCATGCAAGTTACTCAGTAACCTAGGAATCGCAGATTTTCAATGCAAAAATATTTTTCTTAAGTGCAATTACGATATCTATTTTGATATTCAGCAGAAAGGCATATGTTTTTATTTTTGGCTAAAATATTCTTGAATGCTTGAACACACAGACACACACACAGACACACACACAGACACACACACAGACACACACACACACACACACACACACACACACACACACACACACACACAATGTTGGGTTTCCATGATTTATGGGGACTTTCACATAGAGTAATGGTTTTTATACTCAGACAAAGCTAGTATATTCTTCATCCGAACCTTAACACAGACACGCCAATGATCCACAACAACACCCGCTAACCATCACACCGGAGACATCGCAATCTACATTCAACAAACACATCACTTATCGATTACTAAACGCAGTTTCCTCAATGGACCAAAAAATTCCTACACGGACAAGATCTATTGATATTCAACAAAACATCGTTTGGGACAAAATATTCTGAATCCACACACAACACGACACACAGACACACACACACACACACACACACACACACACACACACACACACACACACACACACACACACACACACACACACACACACACACACACACACACACACACACACACACACACACAACACACACACACACACACACACACACACACACAACACAGACACACACACACACACACACACACACACACACACACACACACACACACACACACACAGACACACACAGACACAGACACACATCTATCCTCAAAAATCACATAAGGTCTGTTTAATGTCTGTTTTGCTTGACGGCATTGAGATTTGTCCTGGTCCTCTGGTTCTCAGATGTTTGTCCTGACCTCAGTAATCTCACACGTGTCTCCTTTTCAGAAGAGATCTCAGCGATGTCTCGGTCTGTGCTCAGAGTTGCCAAGAGAGTTATGCAATCCACGGTCAGTCATCTCAACATGAATGCAAACATGTAGCATCACATTCACATTCATTTGATTGTTTTATATTCCTGTTCAAATGTTTGGGGTCAGTACGATATGTTTTAGATCAGAGAAATGCTTTTATTCAGCAAGAATGCATTAAAATTGATCAAAAGTGAGAATAAATACATTTGAAATGTTACAAAGGATTTCTATTTCAAATAAAAGCTGTTCTTTTGAACTTTCTATTCATCAAAGAATCTTGAGGAAAAATAATGCATTACAGTTTTTACAAAAATATTATGCTTTCAACATTTATTAAAAAAAAAGAAATGTTTCTTGATCAGCAAATCAGTATATTATTATGATTTCTGAAGATCATGTGACACTGAAGACTGGAGTAATGATGATGGAAATTCAGCTTTTCAACACAGGAATAAGTTACATTTTAAAATTAGATTTTAGATCAATTTTAGAAAACAGCTTTTTTTGCAATAATATTTCATAATAAATGCAGCTTTGGTGAACAGATGTGTTTCAAGCACATTCAAACATTTTACCAATATAAACTCTTAAAAGATAGCGTACATTCTTAAAGTAATAAATGACTCCAGTAACTTCAGCTAGGAGGATCATCTGAGATAAAGAGGTCCATTGAATCTCCAAAGCTGAATCTTGCTCGTATCGGAGCACACAGTGACCCAGCGCTGGTCTGAGAGGATGGAGTTGTTTGAGGGCCGCGGCCCCTGACTGAACGCCTCTCTGACCACAAATAAACAGAGATCTGGACTGCGGCTCCCTGAGCACAGCGAACACACACTCCGCTAAAGAACAGCATCAATTGCAACAAATCAACAAGACACAGACTTGACAGACACAGACAGTCACAGCACACAGACACAACACAACACACACACACAAACACACACACACACACAAACACAACACACCACGACACAGCAGCAGCACAGACAACAGACACACACACCACACACACACAACACACACACACACACAGGACACAGACACAGCACGACACGGACACGGACACACACACAGAGACACACACACACACACACACACGACACACACACACACACACAGCACACACACACACACACACACACACACACACACACACACACACACACACACACACACACGACAGCACACACAGACAAAGACACACACACACACACACACACAGACACAGACACAGACACAGACACACACACACACACACACAACACACACACACACACACACACACACACACACACACACACACACACACACACAGACAACACACACACACACACAACACACACACACACACACACACACACACACACACAACACACACACACACACACACACACACACACACACACACACAACACACACACACACACACACAACACAGACACAGACAACACAACAAAATTCTCACACACATACACACACACACACACAAAACTCACACACACACACACAACTCTCACACACACACACAAACACACACACACACACACACACAGACACAACACACACACACACACACACACACACACACACACACACACACACACACACACACACACACAACACACACACACACAGCACACACACACACACACACACAGCACACACACACACACACACACACACACACACACACACACACACACACACACACACACACACACACACAACACACAACACAACACAACACACACCAATACCCAACCCACAGCACTATCTCCTCATTCACCGACTATGAACGAGGCACAAACAAATACAAAAGAGTGCGTAAATAGAAAGTAATTAGAAACGTCGTAGATGCAAACACAAAGAGAAGAGGCTGAGTAACTCTGCATTACATATGCATGGTAAATGTGAAGATCTACCACCAACAAAACTATCTAATGTTTTTTATTGTGCATATGAATCAGTGTTACTGGACTGACAGATAGATTCAAACCATTCTGGTGCTTCTGGCCACTGTCCTCACTTTCCTCTTTGAGTTCTAGTTGATCAGTTTTCACAGCAACACTGACCCCTGCTGACAGACACTGTTAGCACTGAACATTGCATGTACACACCACTAAAGTAAACCATAGTAACAATGTTAATATTATTAAAAAGTCTTTTTGGAGATTTTATACATAGCAACTGTTTTTTTAGACGCTATAGATGCTTTTTTTCCAAAGCAATTTATAAATGAGAACAATGTGATAATAGCATTGTTAATTATGTATCAATTGAGATCATTTTATTCCTTTTATTAATATTTTGAAAATGTTTTATTTTATATTTTGTGTTGTCGTTTTCATTTTAATTAAAATTGTAGTTATTGTGTTATTATTTAGTATGTTGTGATTATCTATATAAGTATATAAGTCTATATACTTTTTTATTAATATTGCTCATTTATATTTATTTTTAATAGTATTTATTTTATTACATTAACTTAAACTATAGAAAATAATAAATGTTGCCTTGGCAACTAGCTGAAATAAAATAGGTTTAAGAGTTTAAAATAAGTTCATATTTGATTTTAATTATTGTGTCACTCACATTTTTGAACATTAATGTGCACTATTCAAACTTATTTTTTATAATTGATGAACGAAAACGTTTTGTAACATGATTTTGATGTACCATGTGCATGGTAATGAAATGTAATTTTGAGATTGTAAGTTTTCAAGTGATATATCATTTCTTATGATTTCTAAAGCGTGATAGGAAAAAGGCAACCAAGAAAACTTTCTTTGACAAAGGTCAGAACTCCTGTCATTAATTAATGATGTTATTATTTAACAAAACTAGTGGTTCAATATCTATTCAGGACTCTTAGACCTTTCCACCGATGTATGGTTTGTCATGATTCGATTAGGATTTAATTGCAATATAGTGAAGTAAACGTAGGCGTCCCACAGATGTGGTGACAGGTGACAGTAACTATTTTTATATATATTTATTCTTTTAATGGTTTTAGTTAACCCTGCATGCTATGAACAACATATCCAACAATATCCACAGTAATGCATGGCTAGATTTCGATGGTAGCATATTATTTGTAAATGCAAAAACTGCACATACTAAGGTATACACAGAATTGTCTTCACATGGCAAATTCAGTGATGTAAACGCACAGCAAAGTCTTGAACGTGCTGAATATTCAGCACTAAATACACTCGCTGACATTAAGTGACAGCTGTCAATCAATCAGCTGACAGATCTGTAGGAGCAGGACTTACATGATGCTTTTTATTTCAGCATCACTAAATACAGAAGCAGTTTCAGATTCGACAATAAAGATAAAATACATGCACAATAATAATAATAATGCAAGTTTACATAGCTGACTTAGATAAGACATGATAAATAAAACTACAGTGATGGTGGTGTTGGGGAGTGTAGAATAAATTCTGTAAAACTTGTCAATTAAAATGTGTACAATAGATAGGTTATTCGATTTTCTTTGTTAAAATCTAAATAGCCGCAGCACTTTGTCAAAGAGTCGTATGACAGTAGACACGCTGTGTTTGACCTAGAAACTGTGAATTGGTAATTAACCCGCAAATGAAAACCTGGTTGGAATGCATTAATTAGGCTCTCGTCTGCCCGTCTCGCGCTGAAGAAGCGCTTCGAAAGCTTTCCGTGTAATTGATATTGAGAGAGATCATAAAGTCAGTCTAAATCAAATGAAAACGGCTAATTGGCAGAGTTATTACCTTCAGAGTCCATCATTACCAACTACATTCAATAAAAACTCTTTACACTTTCCCTTTCACGCGGTAATTGGATTCTTGATGAAGAATGAAGTTTGTAGAAATGGTCTTTTTTTTCAATCAGAGCCTTTTAATTGAAAGTAAATCTTTTTCCCCATCAAAGAGTTCGTGTATACATCACTGCGTGAAGAAATAGGACAGACGTGATATAAAGAGACGACACGAGAAATACTGCTGTTATACAATCAGAGAGAGTCTGATATCATTTGATATAAAAGACATTCAAACCGAGACGTCAAACCTTTCCTCACAAGTGTCCCGCTTCTGACAGTGAACTCAATGTGTGCTCCCAAACCCATGCAGGAAAAACAAATACATAAATCAATAACACAAACACTAAACCGTGAAACTCAATCATTCATAAATCAATAACACAAACACTAAACCGTGAAACTCAATCATTCATAAATCAAAACATTTTTAACTTAAAAACTATATTTAGTTTCAACGTTCACATACCAAAATATATTACAAAATGTGTTTCAGTGGCAAGAAAATATATTTAACAGGTGTTCCTAATAAAGTGTCCGGTGAGTATATATATATACAAATATATCAAAAAATGTGTTTTTGGTTTATTGACTAAATTAAAGTAAAACCCACCTATATGTGTATTTGAAGGCAGCAAAGGCTGTTCTAAAGTGTACAGCATGCTTGTGCTGTCTTTTAAGATCTCGTTTTCTCATATTTTAAGGGACCAAATGCATTGCAACAAGCTCATATTGCAAAACCTTACAGTGTAGTCGAGGGAATATAAGTACATATTGTTCAAAAGTTTTGAAAGGAACAGTAATATTGTGCAATATTACAATTTAAACTCTTTTGTCTTGTAATAAACTGTAAGATGTATTTTATTCCTGTGATCAAAGCTGTATTTTCAGCATCATTACTGCAGTCTTCAGTGTCACATGATCTTCAGAAATCATTATAATATACTGATTTACTGCTCAAGAAACATTTCTGATTATTATCAATGCTGAAAACAGCTGTGCTGCACAATATTTTTATGGAAACCGTGATACGTTTTATTTTTCAGGATTCTTTGATGAACAGGAAGTTCAACATAACAGTGTTTATTGAAATATAAATCCTTTTAACATTATACATGTTTATTTATTTATTTATGTATATTTGATGCATCATTGCCAAAGAATCTTTCTGAAGGTAAACAATATATCTCCTGAGAAACCTCAGTGATCAACACTAAGCCTTTAAGAGACATGCAAAGAGACCAGAACTGATACTTCCTTTAATATTTATATTTATATCTTTTATTTTTCAGGATTGTTTGAGATGATATTCAGGGTTCGATCATGGCTTTGAGTAGTGTGTAGTCTAATACAGTGGTGTCTGTGATTCTCTGAAGATCTGAT
>CM049830.1:32768906-32784975 GCA_027422435.1 Schizopygopsis pylzovi
CGTGGAGTGACTCTGGCAGGTCGACGGAGACGTGGAGTGACTCTGGCAGGTCGACGGAGACGTGGAGTGACTCTGGCAGATCAGGCGCCCACCAGGGCAGAGCAGACGAGACAGACGCCCACCAGGGCGGAGCAGACGAGACAGACGCCCACCAGGGCGGAGCAGACGAGACAGACGCCCACCAGGGCGGAGCAGACGAGACAGACGCCCACCAGGGCGGAGCAGAGATAACTGGCCGAGACTGGGACCTAGAGGAAACGGAGACACAAGAGGCAGAGAGAGCACATTTGGTTTCAGGAACCGAGGCAGGGAGTTTAAGCGGCCATGGTAGATCCGGGGCCTCGGGCATCCATGATGGATCAGGGGACCTCATGGGCCATGGCGGGTCCGGGGTCTCCGTGAGCAATGGAGGGGAGCTCCCTCCATGAAAGTTCTTGGTGACCTCCACTACCTCGAGGGGGCACTCTGGAAGCGCTGAATCTCGGTGGCGCTCGGGCGGCTCTGACTCTCTTGGGCGCTCGGTAGAACTGGACGGAACCAGCGGAGGCATAGGTGAACTGGACGGAACCAGCGGGGGCATCGGTGAACTGGACGGAACCAGCGGGGGCATCGGTGAACTGGACGGGACCAGCGGAGGCATCGGTGAGCTGGACGGGATCAGCGGAGGCATCGGTGAGCTGAACGGGATCATCGGAGGCATCGGTGAGCTGAACGGGACCAGCGGAGGCATAGGTGAACTGGACGGAAGCAGCGGTGAGCTGAACGGGATCAGCGGAGACGAAGGAGAGCTGGGCGGAACCAGCGGAGACGAAGGAGAGCTGGGCGGGACCAGCGGAGACGAAGGAGAGCTGGGCGGGACCAGCGGAGACGAAGGAGAGCTGGGCGGGACCAGCGGAGACGAAGGAGAGCTGGGCGGGACCAGCGGAGACGAAGGAGAGCTGGGCGGGACCAGCGGAGATGAAGGAGAGCTGGGCGGGACCAGCGGAGACGAAGGAGAGCTGGGCGGGACCAGCGGAGAGCTGGGCGGGACCAGCGGAGATGAAGGAGAGCTGGGCGGGACCAGCGGAGACGAAGGAGAGCTGGGCGGGACCAGCGGAGACGAAGGAGAGCTGGGCGGGACCAGCGGAGAGCTGGGCGGGACCAGCGGAGAGCTGGGCGGGACCAGCGGAGACGAAGGAGAGCTGGGCGGGACCAGCGGAGAGCTGGGCGGGACCAGCGGAGAGCTGGGCGGGACCAGCGGAGAGCTGGGCGGGACCAGCGGAGACGAAGGAGAGCTGGGCGGGACCAGCGGAGACGAAGGAGAGCTGGGCGGGACCAGCGGAGACGAAGGAGAGCTGGGCGGGACCAGCGGAGACGAAGGAGAGCTGGGCGGGACCAGCGGAGACGAAGGAGAGCTGGACTCTGCGAGCTCCTGGGACGGAGCGGGCTCTGGAGCGGACTCTGCGAGCTCCTGGGACGGAGCGGGCTCTGGAGCGGACTCTGCGAGCTCCTGGGACGGAGCGGGCTCTGGAGCGGACTCTGCGAGCTCCTGGGACGGAGCGGGCTCTGGAGCGGACTCTGCGAGCTCCTGGGACGGAGCGGGCTCTGGAGCGGACTCTGCGAGCTCCTGGGACGGAGCGGGCTCTGGAGCGGACTCTGCGAGCTCCTGGGACGGAGCGGGCTCTGGAGCGGACTCTGCGAGCTCCTGGGACGGAGCGGGCTCTGGAGCGGACTCTGCGAGCTCCTGGGACGGAGCGGGCTCTGGCTCATTAAACTCCCCACCAGGAAACAGAGATTTGTCCAACTGGGATTTGCTGTGTTCATTGAGCCCGAAATAAAACAAGTCTTTGAACAAAAATTCGTCGTACAACGGTACCTGATACGACAGCTCCCAGAACTGGTGGACATACTCCTCAATAGACAGGCCTCCCTGGCGAAGATGTAGGAGTTGGTCTATGGAGTCCATGGTTGAGCTGGGTAGCCAAAATAAAGCCGCTGGATCTGAGGTGGCGAAGTCTTCTGTAATGAAGAGGCAGTGTAGTTAGATCCAATAGCATCTTTATTGATTGACAAGAGGTGGTCAGACAGGCAATGGTCAAAGGTAGTAACAGGAGTTGTGAAGGCTAGACAGAATCAGCAACAGGGACAATGCAAGGTCGGGGCAGGCAGCAGACAGAGAAGATATCAACAGGCAGGCAGGGTCAAAAGGGCAGGCAGCAAACGGTCAGAGTAAATAGGCAGTCCAGGTAAACACAGGGAATCAGAAAACAGGGGAAACGCTCAGAATGTTAGCCAGGGGAAAACAAGACTTCGCACTGGGTGAGTGTTTGTGTGCTGCTTTTATGTGAGTGAGTGAATGAGGTGCAGGTGTGGTGAGGCAATCAGAGTTGATGAGTGAATGGTGACAGCTGTGTGATTGGTGTAATGGTGGACGGGAAAGTGTGTGTGCAGTGCATGATGGGAGATGTAGTCCATGGGTGATGTGCAGTTGTAGTGAGAGGCAACCAGATTCATGACACCTGTTTTGTATCATTCATCTCGTTTGCTCACTAGTCTTTATAAGCCTTCTGTTTCTGATCAGTCTTTGTCTTGTATTGATGTTGTTTTCATGGAAATCCATGTGTTGATGCTGATTAAAAACTCCTTTCGTTTACCTATTTATTCAACAATTAACGCATCAAACCAATTATATACAAAATGACAGATAGGCTATTAAACAGCAAAGCATGTAATCCATTGAAATGAATGTAATTCCCAGTTATTACATATTTAACTCAATAATTAAAGAGTTTTTTCAGTCAACTAAATAAAATACTGTTATTTGATCCGTCCTGTTCCCCATTATTAGTTAATTAGTCTCCGTCTGTATCTTGATTATGTCCCAGGTGTTTCCAGTCATGTCTCCCTATATCTAGTCTGTTCTGCCCCATGTTACTTGTGGATTATTGTTAATGTCAGCGTGTCAATGTTCTTACCTGTGTTCCTGTGCCTCCTCCGTTTGTCATCCATTAAATACCCTGTTTGTTTCTATCCTCGTCTCCTCGTTCCTGGATCCCCGTGTACCGTGACAGAATAATCCACCCTAAAACGACGATGGAATTCGCCGCCGGCGTTCTCGCCCTTATCCGGCGGGATCTCTCATTTGTGGAGTTCGCCGGGGAATTCTGCGGGCTGGCTTCGGTGACGGAGCTCCACGACGCGGCAATCCTCCATCTATTTCGGCTCGGGGCAAAGTACCAGCGCCCTATGGATCTCCCAGACACCACAGGATTGTGTTGGAGAGAGGGGATCTACCGGTGTCTGGGAAGTTACCGGTCCCGAGTCGAAACCAGCTCTTCTTCGTCTCCGCTGGTCCTGCGGAGCTCTTCTTCGCTGGTTCTGCCCAGCTCTTCTTCGCTGGTGCCGCCCAGCTCGTCTTCGTCTCGGCTGGTTCCCGAGCGCCGCCGCGAGCCCGCGCTTCCCGAGCGCCGCCGCGAGCCCGCGCTTCCCGAGCGCCGCCGAGAGCCCGCGCTTCCCGAGCGCCGCCGAGAGCCCGCGCTTCCCGAGCGCCGCCGAGAGCCCGCGCTTCCCGAGCGCCGCCGAGATCCAGTGGCTGCTCCCCGACAGCGCCCTCCGGTGCCTGCTCCGAGGCTGCGCCCTCCAGTGCCTGCACCTCGCCAGTGCCCTCCAGTGCCTGCACCTCGCCAGTGCCCTCCAGTGCCTGCACCACGCCAGTGCCCTCCAGTGCCTGCACCACGCCAGTGCCCTCCAGTGCCTGCACCACGCCAGTGCCCTCCAGTGCCTGCACCTCGCCAGCGCCCTCCAGCGCCTGCACCACGCCAGGGCCCTCCAGTGCCTGCACCACGCCAGTGCCCTCCAGTGCCTGCACCTCGACAGCGCCCTCCAGTGCCTGCACCACGCCAGTGCCCTCCAGTGCCTGCACCTCGCCAGCGCCCTCCAGCGCCTGCACCACGCCAGGGCCCTCCAGTGCCTGCACCACGCCAGTGCCCTCCAGTGCCTGCACCTCGACAGCGCCCTCCAGTGCCGGCTCCTCGTAAGTGCGCTTCAATTTCCCCGCTGGTTCCGTCCAGCTCTTCCGAGCGCCCCCGAGAGTCAGCGGCACCCGAGCGCCCATGCTGGCCCACGCTGGTCCCGTCCAGCTCACCAGAGCCCCTGCTGGTCCCGTCCAGCTCTCCAGAGCCCCTGCTGGTCCCGTCCAGCTCTCCAGAGCCCCTGCTGGTCCCGTCCAGCTCTCCAGAGCCCCTGCTGGCTCCATCCAGCTCTCCAGAGCCCCTGCTGGTTCCGTCCAGCTCTCCTGAGCCCCTGCTGGCCCCGTCCAGCTCACCATTCCCTCCGCTGGCCCTGTCCAGCTCGCCTTCCACGGCTCCTGAGCGCCCCCCTGGGATGGGGAGCTTCCCCATGAAAATTTTGGGGGGGGGCTACCCTCCATGGCCACCCGAGCACCCCGCTCCTCCATGGCCGCCCGAGCACCCCGCTCCGCCATGGCCTCCTCAGTTCCCGGACCTTCCGTGGCCGCCTGATCCGCCATGGCCGCCAGAATCCCCGGATCCGCCATGGCCGCCTGATCCGCCGTGGCCGCCGGAATCCCCGGATCCGCCATGGCCGCCGGAATCCCCGGATCCGCCATGGCCGCCTGATCCGCCGTGGCCGCCTGAGTCCCCGGATCCGCCGTGGGTCCCGGAACGGGCACCGCCCTGGAGGTCACCTGTCCGGTCTCCAGGTCCTTGAGGCCTCCAGAGTGCCCACCCCCCCTCCCCTTTCGATGTCGTACGGCGCGGGACGCGCCTATTGGAAGGGGGGGGTATTGTCAGACTTTGTCTTCCTCTGCCTTTTGTCTCCTCACCCATATTTGATCCGTCCTGTTCCCCATTATTAGTTAATTAGTCTCCGTCTGTATCTTGATTATGTCTCCAGGTGTTTCCAGTCATGTCTCCCTATATCTAGTCTGTTCTGCCCCATGTTACTTGTGGATTATTGTTAATGTCAGCGTGTCAATGTTCTTACCTGTGTTCCTGTGCCTCCTCCGTTTGTCATCCATTAAATACCCTGTTTGTTTCTATCCTCGTCTCCTCGTTCCTGGATCCCCGTGTACCGTGACACATACATAGTAATTTCTTATTTGCTTTTGGCATGAAATATGTCCTTCTTTCATTATTTTCTCCTCCTTGCGGAGCCGCATGTCATTGACAGTGAAGGACAGAAAACACGCTCACTTCGTTTTAATTGCTTTTGCAGTGTTTGACAATAGAGTAATTTCAGAATTGAACCTCCACACACACAGACGATCCTCCACTGACCTGTCCTACTTACCCTGTCTTATAGAAAGATGAATTAAATTACCAGTGTGAATTCATATTTTGATATGTAAAACATTGCCCTGCATACTAATATATTATATTTCATGATACAGTACTTGACGGACGCGACCATCTTTTTAACAGACAGGAGCATGTTGTAGATGTAATCGTTGTTTCTGTACAATAGAGGGAATGATCAGTACTAAACAGCATTCATTGATACTTTAGTTTTTTACATGGGCATAATTTGAACCATTATTATTTAAAAAAAAATAACATCAAATATGGTCTTCTTTCCTTTCCCTTGTTCTGTGAGAAGACAAACAAGATCACACACACAGGACACAAGAACAAAGTGTCCTTTTTTATGATATTTGACATTTTGAATGTAATTGTGCTCATAGTTTATGTATATACCATGTGTTATTTTCTCCATCACAAATTGTTAAATTGTTTAGGATTAAAAAAAGTTATAATTTACTCATTTTACAATTTCCTTAGTGCTGTCAGCAGGCAATATGAGATTAATGTCTAAATTAAATAGATTTTTAAATCATCCTGTATGTTCAACTCATTCATTCACAGAAGATAATATTTGGACAAATATCTGACATAATATTTTACTATGTGACGTGTCAACATATATCGAGTGATGGACAAGGAAACAGATTTGTGAGAAAATAAAAGAAGCAGAAAACAAACAGCTCTGAACACGCTAAACCTATTCGTCTAAAATCATTTATATTTTGCACTTCAGTAGCGTGTTCACGCTTATCCATCCCTCATGCTCTGTTTCACATGTTAGTCACATATGTGCACGTCTTTGTTTATTCTCATGAAAGTCACTGAGAGCAGATGTGTGGCTTTATTGGGACTTCAGAGGAACTAATGGAGAGTCCTCTAATGTTACACTGTCACCTAGAGGCAGCAGGGAGAAGAACACCAAAGATTTAAAGAGATAGTTCACCCGAGAATGAACCTTCTGGCATTATTGTACCAAACCTGCATGACTTTTGTCCATACTATGAAAACCAATGAGGTCCAGTGTTAGCATTCCACCAGTGTTCTTCAAAATATCTTCTGTGCTCCACAGAATAAAGAATAAATACAGGTTTGGAGCAATATGATGAGAATGTCCCACTTCCCATAGAAAGCACTGTCTTTTCTGCAGCTTCGACTGTAATTCTTCATTTACAGCAGCATGTTTTGACGAGGTTATTAACACGTTCCTCAGGTGCCGCAGTGGGAATGAGTGTTAAGGCCTCTGTTTCACACTTCACTCGATTCTGTGACATTTTATTTCTCATCACTGCAGGTGAAAGTGTGAAAACAAGCAGCTTTTATGATTCTTTTCCCCGTGAGCTGCTGCTCCACACACCTAGCAGGTATTAGTAATTGGATTTAGTTTTTGTCATTTTAATTACTTAAAAAAAATGTCCATATAGTTTATATTTATCTTTATTTCTGTTTTGGTTTGATCTGTTTCAAAGGAATAGTTCACCCAAAAATAAAATAAAACTGCTCAATCTCAGGCCATCCAAGAATTGTGTAGCATTACATCACTTGCTCAACAATAGATGCTCTGCAGTGAATGGGTGCCGTCAGAATGAGAGTCCAAACACTGATAAACACATCACAATAATCCACACCACTCTTAATGTCTTGTAAAGACAAACGCTGCGTTAGAAACAAATCCATCATTAAGATGTTTTCAACTTCAAATCGTTGCTTCTGGATAAAGTCCATAATCCATAATAACGCTTCTCCAGTGACAAAGTCCATCTCCTGTAGTCTCTCACATCAAAGTCCACCCACATATTTGTTTAGAGCTGTTTTGGCTTGTAAGAGGTGATTGATCTGTGCAGATTTCTCTCCTGAAATAGACCAGATGACTGGAGGAAGCGTTATTATGGATTAGTATCAGTTACAAAATATTATTACTTACATATAATGATATGTATGTAATACATATCATTAAAAATGATTTAGCTCCTGCGTACCTAACTAGTCTTCTATCACGCTACAATCCAACCCGCTCCCTAAGGAACAAAACTCTGGACTCTTGGTAGTACCTAGAATAGCAAAGTCCACTAAAGGAGGGAGAACTTTTTCATATTTGGCTCCCAAACTCTGGAATAGTCTTCCTGATAACTTTCGGGGTTCAGACACACTCTCTCTGTTTAAATATAGATTAAAGACACATCTCTTTAGCCAAGCATTCATATAATGCATCTCACAATCTTGTACTGCCAGTCTATCTGAACAAATGCACATTATTATGCTTTAGCTTGGGTTATACTGATAATTTCATCCAGGGTTATTCCTGGATGGAGCAGCTGCTACGCTAATTGTCTTTATTTGTTTCTCTGTTTTTGGATTAACCGTGGTAACTATAATTACACAAGCTTCAGTCTGGATCAACCCTTAAATGATCTGAGATGAACACCTGAGAAGAGACGATCCCTCGGAGGACCAACCATCAGCGATTATACTGAATTAACCACATTTTGCCATAAGTTAATTATATTGAGTTTCTACAATATACATTTATTTTAGAAACTTAATTTCCTGTAAAGCTGCTTTGCAGCGATTGTATCGTAAAAAGCGCTATACAAATAATCTTGAATTGACTCGTATTTCAGCTGAAAGCAACGGTTTGAAGTTAAAACTTCTTAAATATGGATTTGTTTGTTACAAACATGCAGCTTCTGGCTTCACAAGATATGAATTAACTGATGGACTGGAGTGGTGTGGATTATTGTGATGTTTTTATCAGCTGTTTGGACTCTCATTCTGACGGCACCCATTCACTGCAGAGCATCCATTGCTGAGACACTGATGCAATGCTACATTTCTCCAAATCCAGATGAAGAAACAAACTCATCTACAGCTTGGATGGCCTGAGGGTACATTCGATCTTAACTGTTATGTTAATACAATGAGAAATGTATTTTTTTACGATAATAGCCGTGTTACGGAGAACCAGATTTGAAGCAGGGTTGGGGTTCGATCATGGAGTAACTGTCACACAAACATGAAGTGAAGTGGTTTAATGTCCTTCATCGGGCTGAGGGCTGCTGGGAAGCAGCAGGTGTGTGGTTGTATAACGCCTGCGGCAGCAGCAGAACGAGGCCGTGTTGGGTGGAGAAGCGCAGGATGGCATCTTTAACTAGTCAAACACATCAGTAAAGGGGTTAAAGCGTTCAAACGCTGATACGACGGCTCGTGGTTTAGTACATGATGTCTGATCTCACTGCACACCTTCACTGGATGAGACCGTCTTTATCTGCCGCGGGAGGTTAAAGGGATGCTGTCTCTGCAGACGATAGGGTGCTTTCTGTTTCCTCGGGGCTTCAGCGGGGTACAGACGCTTCATCACCTTCAGACAACAAAACCTGTCGACGGGAACATGCACTTATTAACCCTGCTACACACCAACAAACTCAAAGAGCAACAATCAGTGTTGTTTCTTCCACAACTTGAAATGTATTATTACATTCAGTTTATAGTAATCTGTATTATTACACATTTTTACTAAATATTATTTAATGCAACCTTAAACTTTGCAACATATTAATACAATTATTATCCTAATTCTAGCAAGCTAATATTAATAGCAAAAACAATTGTTCAGTTTTTTTGGTCCCAATTAGTTTTATATATATATATACACACACACACATTTTTATTTATATAATTTTTTGAAATAACCTAATTACTAGCCATTTAATATTAATAGCATTAAATCTTTTTTTCCAGATTTATGTTTTCTGTCCGAATTAGATTTTTTATTTTGAATAATTTTTTATTTTAAATGTTCAATTATTATTAAAAAATTATAATCCTAATATTAGCAAGTTACTATTAATAGCAAGTTTTTCATCCAGATTTCTTTTATTTATATTCTAAAATAATATTTTTTAAAGCAATCTTTAACTACTGGAAACCCCTGTATGAATTTTTTTTTTATTATACATTTATAATAAAAAAAAATTTGGGGCTATTTTAGCTTTTGATTTGTTTGGTCCCATTTTAATACCTTAAACTATTACTATATTTCTAAAAAAAATTGAATATTTTGTACAGAGACTGAGCTTAGGAAAGTCTGTCTATAAATAAACCAAACGTCACTATTAGTCTCAGTAGTGCACATGCTCTCCTCAGTATCACAGCTGACAGAGACACCTGCTCTGCTTCTGTTTACACCACAGTCTGATGTGAAATCACAAAATCTCAGCACTTTTTCCAGCAGAAGAGGAGAACCGGAAACACATCCATCATGGCCGGATAGAAGAGAGTTCGGTCCACCTTCCTAGAGGCAAAGCGCTGCAGTATGGTGTCTTTCTGAGCCTCACTGGTGTTGATCTGAGTACATGCACACACACACACGTACACACACACGCATGCGCACACACACACCACACACACACACACACACACACACACACACACACAACACACACACACACACACACACACACACACACACACACGCACGCACACGCACGCACGCACACACGCACACGCACGCACGCACACACACACACTCACCACACACACACACGCACGCACGCACACACACACACACACACACACACACGCACACACACACACACACACGCACACACACACACGCACGCACACACATGCGCACACACACACACACACACACACAAACACACTAATGAATGCTGTTAAAGTCATTCAGATTAAAGATATTAATTGCTCCATGTTTTAAAAGTGCATTAAAGTAACATTTTACATAAAAAAAACTTTAAACTTAAAGAAATGGGTAACACTTTACAGTAAGGTCTCATTTGTTCATGCATGAACTAACAATGAACAACATATTATTAACAGCATTCATTCATTTTTGTTAATATCAGTTTATAAAAATAACATTTAAATACAATTATCATTGTTTGTTCATGTTAATCGATAGAGCGTACACTTTTACAAATGTATTTTTATATTCGGTCAGGAATTCATCAAAGATGAATTAAACTGAGATGAAATGCTGTAGAAGCATTGTTTAACAAATTTGATTAAAATATTCTAATATCATATTATTAAAATACCATAAAAAAATATATTTGCCACATTTGCCCTAGCACTGTCAGTATAAAATGCAATCTCACTGTCATATCAGGAAAACATAACACAACATTACATTATAACAAAAGCTTTTCAAACTGGGGTCCTTGGGGAAAATCTAATCTTAATATAAATAAGCAAAAAAATCATAAAATTAATCGAATTGTTAAACTAAATATAAAATTAGATAAAAAATAAATACACTAAACAATACAGTATTATAGTGAGTAGAAATACATGTAATTATGTAACTTACGGTAACTACTATTGTCCAAATAACATTTTAGACATATTTATAATCTTTTTCTTTATTTATAATATAACTGGGTCTTATACATGAAAATATATAGTTGCTGTTTAATTTTTAGGATGGAGGTCCCTCAAATTGAGGATGATCATATTTGGAATATACAGACTAAAACCTGCCTTTACCACATTTATGTCTATTGGATTAGATCTGGTGACTGTGGAGCCATTTGAGTAAAGTGAACTCATTGTCATGTTCAAGAAACCAGTCTGAGATGATTTGAGCTTTGTGACATGGTGCATTATCCTGCTGGAAGTACATCAGAAGATGGTACACTTGTAGTCATAAAGGGATGGACATGGACAGCAACAATACTCAGGTAGACTGTGGTGTTTAAACGATGCTCAACTGGTACTAAAGTGCCCAAAGTGTGCCAAGAAAATATCCCCACACCATTACACCACCAGCCTGAACCGCTGAGACAAGGCAGGACGGATCCATGCTTTCATGTTCTTTACACCAAATTCTGACCCTACATCTGAATGTTGCAGCAGAAATCGAGACTCATCAGACCAGACAACGTTTTTCCAATCTTCTATCGTCCAGTTTTGGTGATCCGGTGTGAATTGTATCCTCCGTGTCCTGTTCTTATCTGACCGGAGCGGCACCCGGTGTGGTCTTCTGCTGCTGGAGCCCATCTGCTTCAGGGTTCGATGTGTTGTGTGTTCAGAGATGGTATTCTGCAGATCTTGGTTGTAACGAGTGGTTATTTGAGTTACTGTTGTCTTTCTATCATCTCTAACCAGTCTGTCCATTCTCCTCTGACCTCTGACATCAACAAGGCATTTTCATCCACACAACTGCCGCTCACTGGATATTTTCTCTTTTTCGGACCATTCTCTGTAAACCCTAGAGATGGTTGTGTGTGAAGATCCCAGTAGATCAGCAGTTTGTGAAATACTCAGAGCAGCACGTCTGCATCAACAACCATTCCACGTTCAGTCACTTAAATCCCCTTTCTTCCCCGTTCTGATGCTCGGTTTGAACTTCAGCACGTCGTCTTCACCACATCTAGATGCCTAAATGCATTGAGTTGCTGTCATGTGATTGGCTGATTAGACAATTTGTTCAATACCATTTAGCAATTGAAACTTTTTTAGGTGTACCTAATATAAGTGGGTCCTTATACATGAAAATGTATAGTTGCTGTTTTATTTTTAGGATGGAGGTCCCTCAAATGAGGATGATCATATTTGGAATATAAAAGACTAAAAAGCCCTGCCTTTGACAACATTTATAAACGATTACATACAATAATGACAAAATGTATGTTGTCTTTACCATTTTTCTTTTGCTATACAATTAGTTAGTAAGCACTATCTAGAAGCCCACTTGTGCTGCTTAAGATAGGACCGACGTTATTATAGATAGCGTACCATGAGCTTTGGAGAGAGATTTGAGTGGAGAAATATGTTGATGATCAGCTCAGCTTTCTGGTGAAGCATGGCATAATCATTCTCACTGTACATGCCCTCGGATGCCATTATATCACCCGCGTCTGCCAAATGCCTGAACCTAGAAACTCAGAAGAGATCAACACACTGCGGCTTCTAGAGACACTGAACACAGAGTATAGAGTCCCTGACCTCTCACACTCCATGTAGAAGCAAAGGTCATTGACCAAGAAGTCCACTATAACCGTTTTGCTGATAATGCTTCGTATCTTGGGCTTAAACTTCTCTCCGTCGCTGCTGATATCGGAGGACTGCTGGGCTTTGGAGCGAACAGTGCAAGCTTGAGAAAAACAACAACTTTTCAAGACAAGAACATTTCAGGAATAAATTGAACGGAACACAACACGTCAATATATGTGGTCTCTAAATGTACAAAATGATTTAGAGTTTAAAAATATATCACAAATACTTCATTCATTCTTTTTCAAATAAATAAATAATAATAATTTCACTGTCCCATTTGATATCACTGCAAAAAAAGTGATTCCTTTGTATTTGTCTGGTTTTCTAGCCCAAATGTCTAAAGATCCTTAAATCAAGATCCATTTACTCAAGAAGCAAAATGACACAGATAAGAAGTCTTGTTTTATGAGAAATTGAACCGATATCTGCCTATGAATAATCAACTTAATTCCAAGAGAAAACAAGTTTCCATTCTCCACAGAGAGATATTTGTTCTTGTTTAAGCATCAACTCAGAAAACAAGACTTCATATCTTCAGTGTGCATCTCCTATAAATGTATGCTGATGTAAGGATCTTTAGATATTTGCATGGGAAAACAAGACAATTATTGAGGAAGATAATCATTTTTTGCAATGCATGAAACATTTAATGCCATGCCTTTCTGCTCTGATTTTCTCAATGTGTAAATATGTGAATGAATATTTGTAAGAGCAGCAGGAACCCTGAGATGGGTTTTGGTTGATCTGATGACCTCTGCAGTGAACAGATGGACGATAGTGGGACTTACGCTGTGAGAAGTGCTTGTAGTCGTGTATCAGATAGTCTTCAAACTCAGTCCTGAAGTCCCGGTCCTCTAGGGCTGACAGAAACTTCGTCACACTGCGGATGAAGCTGCTGAAGCTGTCCACGCGTTTGTTCTGAAGAAGAAATCAGCTCAACCCTTGCTAAAAATCGCTTAAGTGCAGGTTTTGAATTTATGCGAAAGTTTTACCAGTTTGTACAAAGAGGTCCATCTACATTCGATGTCAATGAAACACGGGGAACAAGCAATAGAAATTTTCTGATATGTTTGAACCGTTCGACAACAAAGATAACTATATGTGCTGCATGTGACCAATGTACACTGAAAACAATCAATACGAAATCTCTTTAATATCTCTAATATCACCAGACCACACAAAGATAACTATATGTGCTGCATGTGACCAATGTACACTGAAAACAATCAAACGAAGATCTCTTTAATATCTCTGGAATATCACCAGACCACACAGAAGATAACTATATGTGCATGCATGTGACCAATGTACACTGAAAACAATCAAACGAAATCTCTTTAATATCTCTAATATCACCAGACCACACAAAGAGAACTATATGTTGCTGCATGTGACCAATGTACACTGAAAACAATCAAACGAAATCTCTTTAATATCTCTAATATCACCAGACCACACAAAGATAACTGATATGTGCTGCATGTGACCAATGTACACTGAAAACAATCAAACCTGAAAATCTCTTTAATATCTCTAATATCACCAGTACCACACAAAGATAACTATATGTGCTGCATGTGACCAATGTACACTGAAAACAATCAAACGAAATCTCTTTAATATCTCTAATATCACCAGACCACACAAAGATAACTATATGTGCTGCATGTGACCAATGTAACACTGAAAACAATCAAACGAAATCTCTTTAATATCTCTAATATCACCAGACCACACAAAGATAACTATATGTGCTGCATGTGACCAATGTACACTGAAAACAATCAAACGAAATCTCTTTAATATCTCTAATATCACCAGACCACACAAAGATAACTATATGTGCTGCATGTGACCAATGTACACTGAAAACAATCAAACGAAATCTCTTTAATATCTCTAATATCACCAGACCACACAAAGATAACTATATGTGCTGCATGTGACCAATGTACACTGAAAACAATCAAACGAAATCTCTTTAATATCTCTAATATCACCAGACCACACAAAGATAACTATATGTGCTGCATGTGACCAATGTACACTGAAAACAATCAAACGAAATCTCTTTAATATCTCTAATATCACCAGACCACACAAAGATAACTATATGTGCTGCATGTGACCAATGTACACTGAAAACAATCAAACGAAATCTCTTTAATATCTCTAATATCACCAGACCACACAAAGATAACTATATGTGCTGCATGTGACCAATGTACACTGAAAACAATCAAACGAAATCTCTTTAATATCTCTAATATCACCAGACCACACAAAGATAACTATATGTGCTGCATGTGACCAATGTACACTGAAAACAATCAAACGAAATCTCTTTAATATCTCTAATATCACCAGACCACACAAAGATAACTATATGTGCTGCATGTGACCAATGTACACTGAAAACAATCAAACGAAATCTCTTTAATATCTCTAATATCACCAGACCACACAAAGATAACTATATGTGCTGCATGTGACCAATGTACACTGAAAACAATCAAACGAAATCTCTTTAATATCTCTAATATCACCAGACCACACAAAGATAACTATATGTGCTGCATGTGACCAATGTACACTGAAAACAATCAAACGAAATCTCTTTAATATCTCTAATATCACCAGACCACACAAAGATAACTATATGTGCTGCATGTGACCAATGTACACTGAAAACAATCAAACGAAATCTCTTTAATATCTCTAATATCACCAGACCACACAAAGATAACTATATGTGCTGCATGTGACCAATGTACACTGAAAACAATCAAACGAAATCTCTTTAATATCTCTAATATCACCAGACCACACAAAGATAACTATATGTGCTGCATGTGACCAATGTACACTGAAAACAATCAAACGAAATCTCTTTAATATCTCTAATATACCAGACCACACAAAGATAACTATATGTGCTGCATGTGACCAATGTACACTGAAAACAATCAAACGAAATCTCTTTAATATCTCTAATATCACCAGACCACACAAAGATAACTATATGTGCTGCATGTGACCAATGTAAAACACTGAAAACAATCAAACGAAATCTCTTTAATATCTCTAATATCACCAGACCACACAAAGATAACTATATGTGCTGCATGTGACCAATGTACACTGAAAACAATCAAACGAAATCTCTTTAATATCTCTAATATCACCAGACCACACAAAGATAACTATATGTGCTGCATGTGACCAATGTACACTGAAAACAATCAAACGAAATCTCTTTAATATCTCTAATATCACCAGACCACACAAAGATAACTATATGTGCTGCATGTGACCAATGTACACTGAAAACAATCAAACGAAATCTCTTTAATATCTCTAATATCACCAGACCACACAAAGATAACTATATGTGCTGCATGTGACCAATGTACACTGAAAACAATCAAACGAAATCTCTTTAATATCTCTAATATCACCAGACCACACAAAGATAACTATATGTGCTGCATGTGACCAATGTACACTGAAAACAATCAAACGAAATCTCTTTAATATCTCTAATATCACCAGACCACACAAAGATAACTATATGTGCTGCATGTGACCAATGTAAACATGAAAACAATCAAACGAAATCTCTTTAATATCTCTAATATCACCAGACCACACAAAGATAACTATATGTGCCATGTGACCAATGAACGAAATCAAACGAAATCTCTTTAAATCTCTAATACACCAACCACACAAAGATACTATATGTGCCATGTACA